>CAJDSM010027230.1:0-14124 GCA_903981925.1 Ostrea lurida | reverse complement strand
AGTAATTTAAATGAAGTTGCAGGGTTCGACATTCACACTCGTCACCTCGCCATTTCCACCCTGATGTGACTTTTGACAACCTGTTTGTTATCATAGCTCGCCCAAATGACAACCTGGTGACGAGTTCGGATATTTTGAATAATTTCTTTTTATTTGAAATAAGAAATTAAATCAATACAAATGAAAATAATGTGAAAAGAATTAAAATACATACAATAGATTTAGAAATAATTGCATTTGTAGTTCTTTTTGTTTTCAAATTTTTGTTTGTGTAAGGCAACGCTTCTACTAAAAGACAATAAGCAAATAACAATAAGCAACAATAAATACCAATAAGTAACGATATTTAACTATTTATGGTTATTTAGATATCATTAGAGCATAGGAATGGATAAAGTATTAAAAAAAAAATCTAGCGATTTGTGTGAATCTTGTATAACTAGATAACCGTGGAGCTGGCCTAGGCCTAGAGCTGTAGACTTGGCATTGTGTATCGATCAGGGGTGCAAGTAGTTTCGATCAGTACTTCGGTTGCCCGAATGGCGAGTCCAAATTCTGGCGAATGTTGAACCCTGAAGTTGGCAGTCCTTTACCAAAATTCTAACTTTCATGATCCCAGGGGGTAAGCATTTTGGTTCCATGGTGAAGCCAAAATCATAATGGTGATTATAATCCTTATCGTATGAAAGTTCGACTTTTTAAGTTTGATTGCGTACAGACGGCGTTCAAACACTCGGGCCTTTTTCGTCAGAGATAATAAACTCATATTTTCATGACAGTCCTACTTTTATAACCCCTCCCCATTTTTTTCGATAAGCAAAACTTGCTGAAAAGTTAAAAAGTAAGTCTTAGTATACTTTCAGATTGTGATTGCGTTGAATCAATGAAATTTAACCATTTTACAGGTCCGATTTTCATCCTTCGTGGGCCTACTCCTTTTAGGCATATGCTCGGCGCTAATGACCTTTGAGCAGGGGGATCTTTATCGTGACACGGGGACTCGGTTTTTCAGGTTACCGCCCTATTTAGTCGCCTCTTACGACAAGCAAGGGGTACTGAGGACCTATTATAACCCTGATTCCCACGGAGTAAAACTGAAAGATATTTAAATGAAGTTGCAGGGTTCGACATTCACACTCGTCACCTCGCCATTTCCACCCTGATGTGACTTTTGACAACCTGTGAAGTCTTTTAGTGGTTATCAGCATTGCCATAACGAAAAACCATGTTGATGACCTCTAGTATGATCTTCTATGTGTGTTGCCCTACACTGGACTTGGTATGTGTTGGGGTATTTTAGGGGGGGGGGGGGGGGGGGGGGGGGGGGGGGGGGGGGGGGTAATGATTATGTTTAACACGATGTTACATTGTAAGTTTGTAAACTTCGCCAATTTTTATGGTAATTCGCTTTCCTATTTTATGAATACACTTGTTGATGAATAGAGATCAATTTCTTTATTTGCAACACTTATTTTGGTCTGAAAAATCCTAAAGATAGCCCTTACTTACGAAGAATTTTGTCCTACATATAAGGCCCTTATTTTTGCACAAAAGTCACTTGAAAACCGGAATACTTTATGCAATAATAACAGTATTGATCGCGATATTTCTTTCGTAAACACATAAATATAACAGAATTTGTTTTCCAACTAACATTACGGATTTGTTTTCTGTTTATTTGAACTGAGCTATATATTCAAAACACTTCCGAATGATAGACGCCATTTTCGACGTACGTGTACTTTATTTCATAAATGGCAGATGAAACGTTTGCACTATGGAATTCCTCCTTCTGCACACCATGCATCATAATTAAGATAGTGTTATATACGTGGAATAATAAAGCAGACAGTAGTCTGTGGAGTGTTGTCACAATTAACAGACTAAGTGTACATCGTGCTTTACAAACCCCAGTCAAACTTGTCATGCAGATTACAAGACCTTGAAAGCTTGCACAACACACTCAAAATAACAACCCCACGCGGCTTCACTTCAGTAAACACTAGAGCAACGCATGCCGATTCTATTGTGTATATACATACTGTATATATAGAGCTGAATGGGTGGATAGTTTATCTTCCGGGTAGTTGTAAAGAGGTAAAGTCCCTTGCAGCAAATCAGCCAATGAGCTTGTAAGATATAAAACTAAGATCTGATTTTAAACAGTCAGGTGAAGTAAGAATTCCTGCTAATTGCTGCTCCCTCCAGTGACATATTAGTGGGGGATTTTTTTCTTTAAAAAAAAATGAGTATGGTTGAAACACATAATGTGAATGGCTCTTCTTCTTCAATGGACCTTTTAATTTGCAGTTTGTCATTCTGTATATATTTCCGTGTTTTGGACAAGTTTTATTAAGTAATACTTTCAAGGCAAATGCAATATTTCACTTCCAAAATTACTAAATTTTTGAAAATGGATTTGAAAGCACACATAACTTCATGTGTGTATCAAAATATAAGTGCACTTGAAATTATTCGTAAACATTGCACCTCGACTAAGTACATGAATAAACTTATATGGTGTATGAAAGCAGGGGTTATAAAGAAAGTTGTTTGCTTAAAAAGAGAAAGAAACACACATTATTAATTTGAAAACATTTGCTAAAATGATAATTACAGTGTTTGCTTTATTACAACGTCGTAATATTCTGCCAAATACTGCATATTCTAAAGAAAAGATGCGACGATGCTGGCACCAGATCTTGTCAACTTGAAATTAACACGGCGTTTAGCCCACCCCTCATTGGCCACACGGAGACACTGCATAAGGACAAATATTTGTCAAACCACCTTAAAAACAGTCAGAGTCCTGGCACCAAACGCTTTGCTCTAAGAATACATTGAAATGTCAGACAACCCACAAAACAGGACAAGACATGAGGAGAGTAAGTATGTTAATGGTTGTTTAAAGTACGTCGCCACAAAAAGTGTGCCCTCTTCAAACACTTTAGTAGGTCTCTTTTTCTTTCGACGTATACATCAGAAGATGCTGATTTTCAAAAAATCGTAGTAAACGGAAATAATATACTAAGTGTCCGCTTGATACGTATTAACATTTCATATTCCTTAATTTGGATTCTGAACAAAAGTTGTATGACTGTTTTTATTTTGCATTATTTTATTTAGTCACTAATCAGAAGATAACGGTGCTATCAAGTACTTGTTACTAATCTGCTTTGAATGTTTGAATTTGAAATTCCTGTGGTTCAAACCATGCGCAATTTAATTATGAAAGTAACTCTATTTACTTTTATATCAAGTGAATAAAAAGGCGTCATGTACATTGTACATACATAAAATATCATACTCTAGTTTAGATTCACTCACACCAACTCATAAGTACACAAAGTTCACAAAATGCACAAGAATCGACCAGGGGTGAACTATAATATAAACAGTTACATGTAGTTCAAGGTTACATGTTTGAGTGACCTATCAGCTAAAAAAAAGCATTTCAAGAAAAAGGGGCGCACTACGTTGTTGAACTTTCAGAAGCTGCTAAAACTTTGGCCGAGTGGTAATCATTCGAACATTAACAATTATTGGCATTAGACATCTATCAGTTTTCCAAGATATGTAAAGTTTAGAACAAATTTGAAATCGTTTGGCAATGTTTTCATAACACTAGACTTTTTATTTATACAACGATGAAAGACTAATACTTTTTTGTTAAAGAATTCAAAATGACGAGTTGTTGATTAATTTTGTTCGTTTAACGCCAACGAGATAGTTAACGCGTTTAGTGTTTGCACTTATGAATGTTTCTTTGCTTAATAAGATGTTCCAACTTTGGTCATAGCAACACCTTATTTAAAAAAAACCCATTCTCAATAACGGATCTAACATGCTTGATTATATAAAATTATAGCATGTTGATGAGGTCAATTCATGGTTTTATAGCACCAACCCTGAGTACAATATTGACCGAGGTCTATATTGTACTCGGAGTTGGTACTATAAAACCATGAATTGACCGAATTCAACATGCTATAATTGTTTTATTATTTTTTTAACAGTTTTGCTGCAATATCTATCACAATTTTTAGTTCAATAATGCAACGCTAAATTATTGATTTTAGCACTATAATCGTGACGTCACAATGGAAAGCTGAACGGATAGCACTATAATTGTGATGTCACAATAGAAAGCTGAAAAGATAACGAAATTGGTGCTATTTCAGGAAACACCGGGACCCAGTTGCACAACAGTTAGTTAAGTTTAACTAACAGTTAACGTCTAGTTAACGCTACATAAATGTACGAGTTAATGGGCAGTTAACTGTCAGTTAAAGTTAACTAACCTTCGTACATCTGGGTCCAGGTCTATAATACTTCTATTTTAGGAAACATCAGGTCTATGCATTACGTATGTATTTATAATAAGTCATGTGGTGTTGTTTCGACCAATAGAAATTAAGAAATTACAATGAAAAATAATGATTTAATTTACATATCACTTGAAGACTTATGAAAATCTTCATCTGCAATGATTACAAATTTGTGTAAGTTACCTCAGTACTGTCATTGAATGCTTCTAGGAAAGTATGCCGGCGTCCAGCGCCGAGCAGAGACCTAAATTTTACAGTCCTTCACCGGCAATGGTGACGTCTCCATATGAGTGAAAATTTTTCAAGCGGGACGTTAAACAATATACAATCAATCAATCATAACCTCATGTATTCCACACACTGAAATTTATTTTAAAATTTGCTGGCCTCTACATTTATTTCTGTTGGAATTTTCAGACGTTAAGATAGACGTACTATATTTTTCAAAATTCATACGCGCATTGTTCACGACTGTAATGCATTCATGAGGAAATGGTTACCTTGACAATTTGTAAAGATAAAAGCAGTAACACTGGAAAAGTAAAATTCAGCGCATGCTCAAAACTGTCCAATACATGTCATCAGGATTGAGCAAATTGTAAAAATCGTGCCAAATGTTCTAAGGAACTCAGTAACTTAGCCAAATTATAATTACCAAAAATTGTATATGATGTCACTTTATATCCGCACGCTATTGTTTGCCTTTAAATATACTATATAAATGTATATACCATACATATTCTTGCTGCATATGTCATGCATTGGGTATTCTATTGGGCAAGTGGCCTGGGGTCATCTCCAAGACCATTTCATAATTGTTGAAACACATTTAAAACAAGTGAGGATGTGACCCCTAAACCATACATGTATATGCTGCACATTGTAAGATTCATTGAGTATTCAAATGGCTATAGCTATGTAAAACTAAAATAAAGTAGAATATGATTNATGCTGCACATTGTAAGATTCATTGAGTTTTCTAATAGCTATAGCAATGTAAAACTAAAATAAAGTAGAATATGATTGCACTTTTGCATAGCAATAAACGTTACATCAATGCACAATCATCATTTGTGAAAAACTTTCCGACTACTATTTAAATCCTTTCAGCTGTTATGTGTTATTACTTGATGTAAATTGCAACGAACTTAGAATTTTTTAAATGAAATTCGCATTTACACGATGTTACCTTCGCCTATTTGTATTGCTTACTAAAAAACCAACTTTACATTCGTTATGTAATAGAAAATAGTTCTATGATAAAGACTGTTAATTTACAAACATACTATGAAACCCCTACTCNTACTAAAAAACCAACATTACATTCGTTATGTATTAGAAAATAGTTCTATGATAAAGACTGTAAATTTACAAACATACTATGAAACCCCTACTCAATGCGCAGGTGTTGAGTGTCATCGCAATTTCTGTACACACTCTACACCCACCGAATCTGAGTAAATTGTCGGGGGAAAGTTTTCAGTTAAAACAAGATATCGGGTTTCCAAAGTCATTTACTTTTTGCCCACTTGATAACTACTGTACTTATTGCGCATTCCTAATTTTATTTTGTTTTATGTAGACGCTGTGATTCTCAGTTTTAGCACTTTTTCTCGTTATGATTTGTCTAAAGTTTGAACGAAATGAAGTAAAATATAATGTTCTCATCATACCCAAGGTTCCAGAAACTCACAGCTAGATATGCGTATGGGGAAAAATTCCACCCATTTTATTATTTAGATTGCGAATTCAGATGTGGGTGAATTTCACATCTATAAGACATATAAATCTCAATATAGCAGCACATTCACTTTCAGACGATGGGAAATTGTTTTGTATATATTTTTGTCAAACATTGGACTGAGCGAAACTTTCTTGTGTACGGTTGATTTCAAAAAGTGCATTCATACACTGTACGTATCAGAATGAATACGAAACATTTTTGTAAGATGTATGATGTTTACTCGACTAACTGATACTTACACGTTTAAGATAATTTGTTTCCGTCATGAAGCACTTTAAAAGAAAACGATGTATATCAATCTCTTGCTAATTAGCTGTGTTGTATAATTTACCAAGACTATTAACATGAACTAAAAGCTTATTTTCATACATAATTTTACACAGTATTTTCTGAAATTGTATAAGCCGTATGTACAAAGTCTAGAGACTTTTACAGACAAAAAAACCTCAAATCATTGCAGAAGACGCATACATATACGTAGAGTAATCTTTAATGAAACATGCTTACAGTAAATAATTGAGAAAATGCGTTAAAAATACCAAAACACCAACGTCATTGTCATGAAATAGTGTGATGTTTACTTGACATTGGGGCCATTTTCAAAATTGAGGGAAAATCTGCATGTTCCTTGTCTTTAAATTTTCTTTTGAAAATTATTTTGTAATACAAGGTCGCATTGACACTTGATACCACAAATCAGTTTATGGCTGGGTATCGACAACATAAGTATTTATCAACTTCAATAGCAAACAGAACGATCAGTGACCTCTAAAGATTTACATTCCATCCCGCTCCCCCGTAATTGCATCATTAAATTTTATTGCTTACTAGTATTCTGTACATATCACGATGTAGTAGTTATTTTCNTCCCCGCTCCCCCGTAATTGCATCATTTATTGCTTACTAGTATTCTGTACATACCACGATGTAGTACATGTAGTTATTTTCCATAGTCCTCTTTGTAATTTTAGTTGTACATAGTGCTAGTTCTGGTTTTGTTTTCTTTCACTTTATGTAATTTATTTGTTTGTGTCCAGACGAAGGAACTGGCTGTTCCGAAAATTTGACAATATCAACTACCTGTTCGTGCCTTTGGCCATTTGTAGTGCGTTCTGGTCTAGTATTAACAGTGTATGCAATAGATCCGACACTTTTCGATGCCTAGTGCTATAAACTAAGTATCAAACTTTAAGATATAAATCATTAATAAACGTCTAATGTATGTCAGTGACATTGTCTCGCGATCTGAATTCCATTCAAGCAACATTCCCTCTCTCCAACTCTTGTATTATGTGCACTTGAAGCATCCTTGGTCATATAATGTACATTTCTAATTTGTTCCAGTGATTTTGTACTATGTTTTGACTGTTACTCCTCTAACAGGATTCAGTAGTACAGGTGCAATCATGATACTACTCTTGTTTATCAAACACTTTAGTTACACTCATTTTTCCTTATGTGAAGTCTGTTTCATGTACATGGGGATAGCATGTTTTGTCACAATGTAAATATTGAAGTTACCGGGTGGCATGTCAAATACATTAAATTTCCATATATTACAGTCTGTACAATAAAAGCCGGAGTCTGTATTTTCCTGTGAAAAACCTTGAACAATTTTATCGACTTTAGTTAAAACAATATAGCATTGCAAAGAATAAAAATTTGGAATAAGTTTAAAATGTAAAAATCTATAGTAAAAACGAGAAAGGAAAAAAAAAAGCAAAATGTTAGTAAATTCTTTAAATAGGAGAGTAAAATCTTCGGTACTGTGATTTTAACGATATAAAAAAGTGTTAAATTCTTTAAATCTATAATAATAGCGGAAACTTTGATATTTTGATTTACTTTCATTAAAAGAAACTTCACAATATGTTGCGGTAACCTAGTGTTGAAGGAACTTGTTCCGCAACCTGCTGTTTCTCGGGCTCCACTCTTGCAGAGCGTTGGTTGCCTTTTCCTTCGCAAGTACCCTTGTCGTTTAAAACGGAGCTGCTGTATCACGGTGAGCGCTGGTGCTATGAGGACCTCTTACAGAATGAGTTTTGTTACATACTCGTATACTTGAGACTCTGTTTTAGTAGGTAGTTTACCGGCTTCTCTTTTTCGTGGTATACTCCAAAATCATATTCATTCCTTAAATAACTACGGAAAATCGCACATGCGAATATCGTGTAATTTTTATTTTTTCATATTTTACCCCCGTTTAATTATAGCATTTTATCATGCATATATATATAACAGGATTTTGAGATTGTTCATGTCTCGCATGCAATATGACATTGTATGTTGTCACACAGCACAATATACACTGACATGTATATTTCACACGGCAATATATATATGACGTCACAGAACTGAAAAGAAAATGTAGGTGTTGTCACACACCCACAAATGTGTTTTCACACTGCACATGTACATTGACGTCACAAAGCACAAAAATTAATATACGTACAGGTATTTGTTATCACAGCATGCCACATAGCACAACACAATCTTACACGTGCATACATGTATATATGTTGTAAAACAAACTTAATGATGCTGTCAAACATGATCATTGAGAAGCAGCCGACTTTAATTTGCATCAGATGATATAAAGGCAAAGATAACGAACAGTGATCAATCTCGAAAGTCCCAAATAGAATACAAAACAATAGTTGGGCAAACACGGACCCTTGGACACACCAGAGGTGGGATCAGGTGCCTAGGAGGAGTAAGTATCCCCTGTCGACCGGTCACACCTGCCGTGAGCCCTTTGTCTTGATCAGGTAAACGGAGTCAAATCAGTGTATGAAAAACGCCTTAACAATTGCAATGAAACGCACCAGACAGTATGATATATTGTAGAGGCACCTGTGCCTATTACAAGTTCATTATTACTAAGAACTTATATTTCCAGTATCTTTGTCAATTATAATTATATAGCGCCATTTTCAATGCGCGTATGAATCTTCATGAATTTAATGCGTCTATTTTAACGGCATGTAATTTCCGACAGATATGATGGTAGAATGTAGATATAAGAAATAAGTTTGACTTTTGAAAATATACGCAGATATGAACTGCAAAATTTCACTCCTGCATACCTTATACATTAAGCTATAACACCTTTTTTCCCCTGAGATGCACCAGCATGAACTGGCAGAGACGGCTTTGGATAGCTCCATGAATCTAGTTGATATAGAAATTTATTCGGTCACCTGTCAGAGAATTCAAAATATACAAATGTATATACATGTACTTAGCTTTATTCAACTGAAACTATTTTCACAAAATGCCACAAATTCCCTCAACCATCATTCAATCAAGGAAAGGACAACAGATGGATTTGAAGGCAAAATTACATGTGCTGATATCTGATTTCCCCCAAAATCTATTTGTATTTGATATTATCTGGAGGTCAATGTTGTATATACTGTAGTTATAAGTTTCCATTACCTTTTACAGCTATGGTTCATGATTTGTCAACTATACAAGGAATTATTACATTCAATATCAACCTAAGTCCATTGCGAAACACTATATAAAGACTCGGCCACTCTGAAGTTGACAGTCTCACTATTTATCACAATTTTATGACTTCATGTATAACCTCATAACTTTTTATGCATGGCTATGCAATGAAAATAATTTCATCATTGAAATGACGGAATTATTTCTGACCTTGAATATATTTATGCTAGATTACATAAGACAGGAATTTTGGCTGGTCTGAAAGACAGGGTCTGTCGTAGGTAGCTTGTCAACGTACTGCCAAAAGACCGACGTCTCCTCTCTCTCTCTCTCTTCTCCTCTCTCCTCTCTCTCTCCTCTCTCTTCTCTCTCTCTCTCTCTCTCTCCTCTTCCTCTCTTCTTTCCTCTCTCAACCAAAAACTACACAGCAAACAGTAGTTTGTGTAGCACAACTTTTAACTGAAAAATAAATATTGAGATGTTAGACTGTTGATTAGATAAACCTTCATCTATCTTCCTCGGTTCCGTGTCTGAATATCTGTTAACATTTCTGACCAGAAAATTCTAACTAGACAGTTTTGACACATGTGTCAATTGGAAATGCCATTTGTAAATCGAGTTAATTTGAATTGCGACAGTCTTGAGATAATGAGGTTGTAGAGAAACTCTTGAATCTGTGGTCATAATCCGACTTACAATTAATCAATTACCTGCACAAATGCATGGCGATTGGTGGATTAGCATCAACACGAAGAAATGGAATTTCCCCTAACAGTGTACGCGTTGGCAAAGCAAGTTATTTTGAAATATCAGAGTCACCAAGGGAAAACGGTGTTTCAAGGTGTAGGTTTACATAAAGGTATATTTTAAGGTCCTCTAACAATATCTGTCCCCTAAAATGTCTCAAATTGAAATGATTAGCCAAAATAATGCGATCCACATTTGAAAACGTTCGTGTTATTGATATATCTAACAGATATGATTAGATGTTCTTAAATGGTCTCCACGTATTTTCCTAAAGTTCATCAAAACCACTTTGCGAAAATCACATGAATTTTTCTACAAATTAAACCTTTTTGTACTAATCATGCTTAAAATTCCTAACACAAACATCTCGTTATTTTCATTTGCACAGAAGTAATTACACTATAGCATGATAAGACGCATTTTCCGAAATGGAAAAAGTGTGTGTGTGTGTGTGTGTGTGTGTGTGTGTGTGTGTGTGTGTCACAAATCTTTCTCTACATTCCGTTCAGTGGTGCAATAAATGGTTGAACTTGCTCCCTTTTTTCCATCATCTCCACATTACCACTGTCGTCAAGGGGCTCATCCGTTTTTTATTTTAACTTGCCTAAGCTATAAGCTCAAGTAATTATTTTTATCACCTTTTGTCCGTCCTATGTCTGTCTGTAAACTTTACACATGTTTGACTTCTTCTACAGAACCACAAAGCCAATTTCACCTACACGTAAAATCAACATGAAAAAATTCTTGCGAAAAGGGGGTTCTTTTTTTTTCAAATGAAGCCATGAAGGATCACACCCTTTTCAAAGAGGACTAGAAAAGACAGAGCTATTGTGAAAGCTTCTTTATTGAGTAAACATGTAGATACACTGTGGTTCAAGCCATGGTATCCAGAAATAGGGTGGTGGCCAATAGGAGATCCAGATTTTACAAGGGGATGTAGAAAAAACTTTAAATCTTCTCAAGAACAACAGGGCCTTCATAAATCATATAATATAAGTATATCCTTAATGGTGTAGATTTAAGTTTGTTCAAATCATGTCCACGTACGTAGGGTAGAACCAGGGGAACAAACTATACAAGGAAAAAACTTGCAAGTATAATGGTGTCATAATCCGCAAGCATGCTTAGGAAATGCAGATATATGTTTGTTCAATTTATGGGTTAGGATGGGACCACAATAGAGCATAAAATGCTTTTTTCAGATATTGGTTATACTTTTAGTTTATTAAGTAAGATTTTCTCAAAAGTCCAATTTCCTGTCATATTTCTGTTTTTCTTTTCATAAATACCCGTCACTATGGGAATTATAGCTTTTCGGAAGATTTTTTATATTGTCGGTAAAGATTAAAGCTCTAATTTTGATATGTTGTAGATCACAAATCGTTCGTAATGTAAAAGGAAAGCTTATCACCGATTGTAGAAAAAACTTAAGAATTCAGTTCGACATTATTGCAAGTTTGGTATCTCTTTTCCGTGTTTTATCTGTCTATTCAAAATAGAATGCTAAATAAATCTTGTCGGCATGTTGAAGTGTATGGAATGATTCACATCATGACTGTTCCAGTATTTGCACTTACGCTTGGAGAAATGCAAACTTCACGTCGGAACACAAACAAAAATTGAGGACTAGTGTTTAAAACATCAAGTGTGAAGTAAATTAAATGCTAAAAGTTGTGAAATTAAATACGTCAGAATTAAAACTTTAATTGAATCTTAATGCATACTTGTTCTGAGAATATTTTTCAAAAAGATAGACTGGAAGTTTATGAAAAAGAAAAAATAATTTGCGGAAATGTAAATATTTGCGGAATTGTCTGCACAAATCTAAGACGTATTACAAAATAGATGATCTGTCGAAAATGGTTCTTTGATTTTATGATGGAGAATGGATTTTTTAAAGAATACATTTTGTAAAAAATGTCTTTGCAAAAAATGAATATATATATCTGGGTATCAAAATGCATGTATTATATTAGTACCTATATGTATGCATGTACATATACAGCTATACTTGGACACTGACTCGAAATCATAATGAGTTTATGATGCATAAATGATTTAAGACAAATGTTGTGAGCATGACTTAAGGTTATAAACTAGGTAAACTTCTTTCGCCCTCGAATCAGAGTTGTTTTTTTATTTTATTTTACACCCTTTCATCATTTAATAAATACCATACTGATAACAAGAACACATTTTATATTGTCGGTAAAGATTAAAGCTCTTTGTGACAAAGGACAATTCCTATTTGTAAATCTTAAAAAAATATTTGGCGACAAATATTAACTTACAAATAAATTTGTTGGGTATTTATTTAATGATTTATGTTAGTTAATTTGATAATATCTATTAAAAAAATAAAGATTATATATCATCGATCTCATCAATAATCACTTTAGTTGTGATTTCTGAATAAATAGCACATGAAACATAAATGTACATTGAACGCCTCCAGTGTAGAAAGCAACGCCATACGTGTGAATGAGGTTGTTCCATTTACCTTGGAAAAAACCGCATACCCTACAGCTTACAATAAGATTCTAAGCATCGATTTAACAATGCAAGCATAGTTTATGATACTTGAAAACATATTCCAATAAATGAATAAATGATATAAATTAAAACAACAATATTAACAGTTTCCCTAAACTCAAAGCAATATATTATTTAGATATAGGGTGAATAATCTTTGAATAAAGCTTTATCACCATCACCCCCACCCACCCCTAAACTTTGATAATTAGTATTTGACATTTACCTATTTATTATGTAATTTCACAGATTTTTTTTTCCTGACAAACTTACAATTAATAAACACATTTCCCCCTCGATATTTCCAGCGTTTAATCTTTAAAAAGAGTGTCGAGAAAACATGCACCTATAGCTAATACAAACTTTCAATTTACAACAGTTTTTTTAACATAAAAAATACAACTAAAACCCAAATGATCCTGTAAAGCGATGAAAGGCTTTTCTGTGTGTAAAATATGACAATTTTATTTTATTATATTCGTGATTGATTCAAGAAAATCGATAAACACTTGTCTTCTTTTGTGATGTCTGCCTACTTTTGATAAAGTTCGATACGGCACACATTTTTTTCTTTTTAAACCCTTTGAAGAAGGGTTCTGATAACTTCGTGAGATCCTTTAAATGCAGAAATGTGATGACCTCCCTGGGAGAAACAAACATACATTTGGAGTCCCTGTGTGTTTCATTATACATACCCATGCTAAAGCAGACGGAAATTCATCCCGTCTGCATCTTCCAGTATCCTAACGCAATGTATTATAATCGTGCGTGTATATGATTGGGGTAATTTGTGAGCTTACGATATTACATGTAACTTACATATTGTTTGGTATGAATCGCATAAATGTATCAAGTTACATTGTAAAGTGTATAAGTTTTCTTCCTGTTCATAAGGACAAAGACACTGTATGCAATACAGCGATTTGGAAATATTTTTAGAAATAAACTCAGATGCATGGTATATCAAAGGCAGGAAAACTAACCGATAAATTAACGCGTTTGCATACATGTTATTTTACGTCCATTCGAGACTGTCACTAGCTGTCATGGTGAAGTGCTCCAATCTTGATGGAAAAGTGACGTGACACAGTGTAACTGAAGCACCACAAATTTTGAACTATGGCGCGTGCGGCCGTTCTATATCGTGGCAACGCCTATCGTGATGCGGGACCTCCAAATTTTAGGCTTGGCAAACTATCTTTTGACACGGGCTGGGCCTACCGATTGCAAGATACCTTGGTGTTGGTTCTATTGCAAAGCTAAAATACGAGGGTTGTCCCAAAAAGTAATGGACAATGTTGATAATTCGTTTATTTGTAA
>CAJDSM010027227.1:0-14717 GCA_903981925.1 Ostrea lurida | reverse complement strand
AATAGCTCACTTGAGCTAAAAAAAACCAAAAACCTACCAAACAAATAAACCCCAAAAAACATAAGTTTAAAAAAAAAACCCACTCATGAATAAAATAAATTTAACATGTTTTTTATTACTTGTTTTACTAGATCATTACGTTAACATTTGCATCAATAATCATTAAAAGAAATTGCAGTCATTATATCTAAGATGACTGCATATGAAGTCGATTTGGGGACATTACACTCGTAATTCTTATTTTATGTTTCTTAGTAAAGCGAGTGATCAAACGAAAACTGTTTTATTTTTACAATGTGACCGTTTAGGTAGCCCACTACCATGACTACGCTATTTTAAAGTTTGTACTCTTTATAACACAACGTCACAAGATGGCGATACAAAAAGGCGAAGTTAACATTTAAATAGTTTGTAAAATAGGTTGATCGTATAACTTCATGGCTCAGTAGGTAAAGCATCGGTTTGGTAACCGCAGGTCCCGAGTTCGAATCCGACAGGGAAGTTTGTTGAAACAGAATAGAACGCACCCAGGAAGATAGACTAACCTGACTCCCCCTTGGAAATGAATCGTTCCAAGAGTATATAAGGCAGCGCAGCTGGCAGCGGAAACGGAATAGCTGCGAAGGTCGAAGTGAGCGGTCAGAAGAAATAAAGGAAGTAATTGAAGAAAATAAAGTATTAAGGTTAGGGTAGGAATTTCGTAATACTAGTTGCTCACTGCTCACTAGCGCGTAGTGGTATTTGGGAATTAATTTTGGAGTCAGGAGGTAGCAGATCACATTAGATTGAGGCGCCTGATTCCTTATATTAATAGGAACCCTATACCAAGAATACGCCGGTGACGGGTTACCCAGTCGCATGTATATATATATATATATATAACACTATACTCCTTTAACATATAGCACCTGGTAAAACCTCTGGTAATTTAAATTGACCCCTAATTCATAATAAATTCATTATTACTCAGGAAGAGTTAAAGGAAAATTCTATTTATCTATAATAATCTTACTCAGAAAGAGTACAAAGGAAAATTATATATCCCTATATAAAGAACCCACTGTGGCCATGTTCATGAAAGTATCTTAAGAATTCGTCTTTTAAGATGATGTCCTATAGTATATGCTTAAGACATATCTTAAGACCAGTCTTAGACATATCTTAGGATGTAAACCGAAGCTGTCTTAGACATATCTTAAGTTACGGACAATCTTAAAGTAGGTTATCTAGTGAAAAGTCAGGTTCAGTTTGTCAATTAACATGGTCATTCACATTTTTTGTTCAAATGTAGCCCCCCCCCCTCCCCTCCCTCCCACCATCTAAATTAATTAGGTTATTCATATATTGTTATAAAATGCAATTTGGCAAATAAAAGGAATAAAAAACTGCATTAAAAATTAATTAATTGATTGGAGGATATCCTCATTATGCATAATAAATGCACAAGCACTGTGTTATGTTTTTTTGCCATTTCATCAGCCAAATAAATCGACAATTGATATTTCACGCATATCTACAACCACCCGTGCGTTGATATTATTATATCAATAGCGATATTCTTATTATACATGTTCAGTTTTAATTCTATGGGATAAATTGAACAAATGAATGTAATCATCAGGCAAATCTTCCGTTGATTAGTCTTATTCTTGTGGTGATCACCATCATTGACGGCGGGACCAATGTAATGGGGACGTCCCAATTTGTCTCTGCATTTATACAGTCCGCCAGTATGGGAATCCCATTGATGCGATGCGAGTAGTATGTTTGATTGTCTAACGTCACAATTGATGCGTCTACACTGATCTATTATGTTTATCGAGAGCAGTCTCATTCTGTATTAACAGATGATATCTCTGCCATCAAAATAATCATCAATGACTGTTCAGTATATCATTAGATTGTCAATATAACCAAAATAATTCATTCACGGTAGATTATTGGTCTCCTCTTCTCATTATTTATTCGTTAGACAGCTGTTAAGATGTCTTAAAGTTAAGACAATTCTTAAGATGTATCGTAAGTTAGGACGGCTTCAAGAAACTAACTTAGGACTAAGATGTGTCCTAAGAGTAGTCTTGAATATCTTAGTCTTAAAGAATAGCTTCATGAACTGGCCCCTGTAAATATTTATGTTCAGATAAACACGGTTACAGTTCATATTTACAGCGAGAAATTTTTAAAAATCACGTTTTCTGTATACAAATTTCACCACTTTTCCACCTTTTTCACATGTATCATCAATCTTTCATAGTTAATCATATCCCGTGCTGTTTGAGAAACTTTTCCCAGATGTAGTGGGCCACCTTAAGACAAGATAAGTCCCTGGACATCCGACTTNAGATGTAGTGGGCCACCTTAAGACAAGATAACATTGTATATATTTGATACGCTATTCATTTAAAGCTGGAAATAGGTCGCAGTTAGTTTTGCTCCCTCTCCCGTTTTCAAACCAGTTAATGATCACCAGCAAAAACAAAGCTAACGAAGGTCTGGTTATAGATAATTATGCTAGTCTGTATTTGTTATAATTACAGCTGCACGTGTAAACTTACATACATGTCGTCCACTTCGCGCCAGTTNCTGTATTTGTTATAATTACAGCTGCACGTGTTTACATACATGTCGTCCACTTCGTGCCAG
Source organism: Ostrea lurida (assembly GCA_903981925.1). Lineage (NCBI taxonomy): Eukaryota > Metazoa > Mollusca > Bivalvia > Ostreida > Ostreidae > Ostrea > Ostrea lurida. Next base: position 12,074 of record CAJDSM010027227.1, on the reverse strand, counting down.
TCACGGAAAGAGACGAATAAAAATGAACAATCTTAATTGAATAAAATTCGACCAATAGCTTGTTTGAATACGTACATGAAGTTAACATGCCATAATATTTTATTATGTTTCCGGTAACGATTTCATTCGGAGACGACTTGCCAAACATTTGGTGTATTATTTCCAAGCTATATACATGTAATCGGTAGTTGAAAATGTAAAGAGAGATTCTTTTAGAATTCCAGGTAGCTCTTACCCGTGCAAGATAAAGATGGCGGCACTATATAGCAGACGTTAGGTTGTGCACTGGAGGTGAGTAGAAAACGTCACACAAAAGTGAAGCAGAGGCTTTGTATGTGAGACAAAGTGATGCAACAGCTCACACAAGTTACTAGTACTCATTGCAGGATTGTGAGGAAGACTGGGAGCTAAGGGTGAAATTAGACAGGAAGTTGATTTCCTCGAGAAGAAACATCATCCGGCCAGCCAGACGCAGAATCAAAGAGGTTGGTCGCTAAAGAACTGACCGTGCCATGGCTTAGCATTGTGAAGAGGCGCACGAGAGAAAGGACATCAAGTATACAGGCCTAATGACAATCTGCAGGATTCAGGGATGACAAGTTCAGCTGTTTCCTGTAGAGGTGGGTTCCCAGCACGATCAGTATGGAGTATGTACAGAATTTTAAAGAGTCAGACAGTTATGAAAAAATGCGAAAAGGAGTAGCGACAGCATCATGCTGAATGTCGCACCGTTAAGACGATATGTGCTGAAATTGTCCATCGAACAACTGCTGACCTAGCTACTCATGGTCAGGAGTTGGATCACCCGAGGGAGGTTGAAAACCATCCGATTGGAGCCGACAGAAGCGTTAGGGGCGGAACATAGAGTGACAGGCATATAGAGGAACGTCGCAGCTGGTGGATTCCGGAAGTGCATGCTGGTACATTTTTTTCAGTGTGTAGATTTATGAAAATTGACTGCGAACTACTCGACCATCTAGTTACTATGCTAATTCGAATTTATAATATCGACCAAGATCACCATAAATCATAAAGTTGGGATTAATTGCTTCAACAAAAAAATAAACATACACTTTTATAAAGTTTTACTTTCATGTTTTGGATTTTCAACATTTCGGTTTGAGCATCACTGAAGAGACATAATTTTTCGAAATGCGCATCTGGTGCATCAAAATTGGTACCGTATATGATTTATATTTTACAGAATTATAGATGCAACCCTTCTAAATTTGCTGTTTTAAAAAACCCGTCCCAAACTTCTGTGTACATACAGAAGAACAAATATTTTTATCATACAGGTAATAGCTGACAAGTTATTGAGAGGCTTTCATTAATACTCCACACAATGTTTTGCTTGTCTTTATTTATTTGTAGATTTTGCTACCAATACAGTGCTATTAACCTATATAATTTAAAAAAAATTATACAGATAATGTACCACAAACATTCTTTTTACGATATAGTTCGCACCTGAGATTTGTTGTAATGTCAATATTTTGGGAAATGTATTTTTTATTTCTATATTGAAGGAGTATTGGGGAATCGAAAAGAAAAACTGGGGTTGTCATGCTTGTTACTGAGGTATAGTGTTCTAAACATGACCTTTTTGCACTTAAAATTTACTCAAGATTTATTAATTTACACTTGATTTGTCTGTTACTGTCAACAAAACATAAATAACACAAATTAATCATTACAGAGGATACATAATCATGTCTTCGTACAAAACAAATACGTATATAAAAAGGGTTTAATATTCGTCAGAAATAATATGACCTTTTTGCACTTGATGCGCGGAAAAACTCATGATATCAAATTTCAAAGTTTAAGAAGAGACATTAGGACTAATCTAAATTTTAAAATTTACGTAATTTTCAGTCTTCTCTTAAAATTTAAAAAGGAAGTAAAAAAAATAAATTAAAAATTAAAAAAAAGAAGGAAAAAAAACCCAACAAAAAACAACAAAAAACCAAAAAAAAAAAAAAACCAAACCAAAAAAAAAACCAAGAAACCAAAGGCCCACAGACCTTAACGGTCACTCGAGTATCATTGCCCATATAGGAGTTTGCATTTAAGTCTGAATATGGAATATATTGTTCACATATTATCATCTTTAAAAATATGAGTTTTAGATGTAAACCCTAATGCTATTTTAATGTCCAGTGTGCTTGACCTTTGACCTTTTTACCTCAAATTCAATGAAGAACATCTCTTGGGTAGTCCTTATGTATGATATGGTGACTCTAGGTAAAAGAGACAATGCTCTAGAGTCCGGTAACCATATTGCTACTTCAATGTCCAGTGCAGTTTTGACCCCAAATTCAATGGGGAACACCCTTGTCCCATGGGTAGTCCGTATGTATGATATGGTAACTCTAGGTAGAATGGATGATGCTCTCAATACTGGAAACCATATTAGACTGTCATTTTCATACTAGATTTGACGACGGGTAACCCCGTTTACTTTGTTTCGACTACAGGCTCACGGCGGGTGTGACCGGTCAGCAGAGGATGCTTACTCCTCCATGGCACCTGATCCTGCCTTCGCTTTCGTCGAAGGTCCGTGTTGCCCTACACTCGATTTTGTGTGTGTTTTTTGGACTATGATTACGTTTGATACTTTGTTACTTCGCCATTTTATATTGCTATTTTGAGTAGTCGATATGTATCATATGGTGACTCTAGGTGGAAAGGATAACACTTTAGAGCCCAAAAACATTAGACCTACAGACGGATGGACGGCCAACACGATTTCAGTAAAACACCCCCATCCCCACCTTTGTTGCCGGGTATATAATTATGACAAAGGGCTCCCTACTCATTCCAAATATCTATCCCTTACATTCCAAATATCCATTTAGTTTTAATTCAATATCAATAGCATTAAAGAATATGTTTTTTTTAAACAGTTTACATATAAACACTATGTACAAAGTTTGGTCCCGCTCTGCGCCGGGGATCACCAAATTTACAATGTTTGTAGAGGCCTTGTTGCTTTACATCACTATGCATTTAGTTTCTCTCAGACATGTGCGATTGTTCATGTAAAGAAGAATATTTTTGAAAATTGGTCACTTTTTGCCCTCCCCACAAGTTCCTAGGGGTGCAAGAGACCTGGAATTTACATTTATGCGCCCCTTTCCCCAAATGTGCTTCATACCAAATTTTAAAAAAAAGAATTGGACTAGTAGTTATCAAGAAAAAGTTTATGTCCAATTGTTGACGCACGACGACAAACGAAGACCAATTGCAATAGGTCACCTTCAGGAGTTTACTCAGGTGACCTAAAGAGGAGGGGTTAGGATCAATTCTTTATATTATTGGCCAAAATATTGAATTTTTACACAGAATTTCGAGTAAATTTACGTCGACTTTTTAATATTGGTGTTGAACTGTTCTGTTTTGAAAAATACATCAACCAAATTAATAAATTACAATATTTGATACAGTTCGAAGTCTGCTATTTGTATCAAAAATTTAAAACCTGAGATATACGTATACAAGAGGCCCCAAGGGCCACATCGCTCACCTGAGCACTGTTACAAACTTTAATTCCCTATTGTGGCCCCACCCAACCCTCGGATGGGGGGGGGCGGCATTATCTAAACAAACTTAAATCTACTCCATATCGGGAAGCTTTCAGGTAAACATCCACTCGTCTGGTTCAATGAAGAAAATTTTAATAGAATTTCCACATGATATTTGCATGTAAAATATTGATGCCTTGTGTAGCCCACATTAACCTCTGAGGCGTCATGATGAACAAACTTTTACTCTCACTATATCAGGAAGCTTTTCTGGCCCAGTGTTCTTGAGAAGAAAAAAGATTTCCCTATTATCATATGTAAACTTTGACCCCCTATTGGGCCCATCGTACTCCGGGGGTCATTGATTGAACAAACTTGAATTTCCACTATATCAGTAAGCTTTCATATAAATTAAGTTTTCTGACCAGTGGTTCTTGAGAAAGAGAGTGTAAATTTCTCCTCATATAATCATATGCAAACTTTGATCCCCTATTGTGCTCATCGTACCTCGGGGGTCATGATTTGAACAAATTGATCCCACTATATAGGAACTTTCATATAAATTTCAGCTTTTCTGGCCCAGTGTTTCTTGAAAAAGAGATTGTAAATGACGCCACCATATTTTTGCATTTCGTGATTATCTCCCCTTGGATGGGAGCGCCTGGTCCTTTCATTTGCACAAATTGAATCCCCTTTACCCCAGAATGATATTGTACTTAGTTTGGTTTGATTTGGCCAGCGGTTCTTGAGAAAAGTCGAAAATGTGAAAAGTTAACAGAGGACTCAGACAGACAGACGACGGCAAAGCCGTTCAGAATAGCTCACTTGAACCTTCGGTTCTGCAGGTGAGCTAAAAAACAGAAGGTATATTGGATAAAATAGAAACTGTAAAATCTTACAGATTTACATGAAAACTTTTCGATTAATGAATCCCTATAGTCCCTATCAATCCGCAACAAAATATAGTCCCTATCAAACCCTTTTAAAATTCGAATTTCAACTGATTTAGTAATAGATATGCAATATTATGGCATTCTGCTCACACGCCCAGGAGCTAACTTCCTTAAGGGAAACCGAGGAAAATGTAATAAACAGAAAATTCAACGTTTCGTCTGTGGAAAGGGAGACAGCTACAAGGTTTTGACACAATTTGAGCAAACTAGCTAGTGTATATAGTATAATAGAACTAAAGGGACCTAACAATTCGCCATTAAATTCTTGGTTGCTCGCTCCAAACTTTTAAAACTTTGTTATCTTTTGTAATAATGCATAAAAAGGTTTCTCAGTTGAAAGTCAGAATGTTGTTCTTTATTGACATACATAAATCATTTGCCTGACTTCACAGAAACTTTGAGAATTTAAGTCCAACGTCCGAAAATNCACAATATCCAAGCAATTTCCCTTCATTACGTTGACTTTTCAAGCATCACGTCACCCGTGTCAGTCCATCTTAGAGCTGTCATTCAAAATATAACTTCTTTTGGCCAAACTTACAATGTTTGAATGACTGTTGATCGTCCGTCTAAGGAGATCTGGTACATTTTTACCAGATATTGGCCTCCAAGTTCAAACTGGTCAACCATATTGAATTGCATCATTGGAGTTCAGCGCTGACTGATTCAAGTTTAAAAGGTGCAAGACGATTGGACAATATTATTTGTATAATTATCTTTTGCTGCGGAACTAGATTTTTAAATATGGTTGACCAGTTTTGAATAAAATATGTTCAGTTCTCTTTTCTCCTATGCTATTGTAGGTGCATTTTGTTACCTGAAGCAGTTGAGAACAGAGAGAGAGAGAGAGAGAGAGAGAGAGAGAGAGAGAGAGAGAGAGAGAGAGAGAGAGAGAGAGAGAGAGAGAGAGAGAGAGTTTTCTTCCTCTTTTTGATGAATATTCACAATATTTTACTACATGTATTACTAGTTCAGACAAAAGTGTCTTTAATACGCAAACAACTTCCTGAAGATATACCACTGGGAATTTTGTGATTGTAGTGTATTGATACAATAAATACATTTAACAATATACGATGAATAACAATATATACAGGGATTCAGCCAGTGAAATTTGCCATTTCACTGTTGTCGATTGTTTGTGGAAAATAAAAATTGTTATTTCACTGTTGTTGATTGTCTGTGGAAAGCGGAAATTGTTATTTCACAATTGTCAAATGTCTGTGGAAAACAAATTTTCTTTTTAGTTACAAGTATGTAACTAGTTGCATAGTTCTACACACATATATATATATATATATAACAACATCAACAATGTAGGCGATTCATATCAACTGAAATCGGACTCTCTTGTCCTCGTCATCGATCATGATGTCATATTCACAAAGAAACCTCGTCATCGATCGTGACGTCATCATATAAACTGAAATCGGACTCTCTTTTCCTCGTCATCGATCGTGACGTCATCTTCACAGTTCTCCCGTGTTCGACTAGTGGAACCTGCCTCTGAATTTTCTTTGTCGACGTTGATCAAGAACTCCTCGATTCCTGTGACGGTTTTTCTTGTGTCTTCTCTTGGCTTTGAAGAAAACATTAGGTTAGATATATTGGTCATATAGAAAAGAATTACATACCATACGAATAAACAAGGGAACACTATAATACGCACATGCACATGCAAGGTTATACATGTATTTGTTACAATACAAAATCAAATCAAAGGAGTATAAATATTCAACAAAAAGAGGTCTAGAACATTTAGAAATCAAAATTTTGTTTTCGTTTTCACCCAATATGGCAAAATCATCATTTCTTCTCTCAAATCATATCCCTAGATATTTCATTCCTGCAGCCATGAATTCCGAATCTAGACTAGTTTTTCAAAAGTTTTTATAACACCACTCTGAACTGTAATGTACTGATACGTGTAAAGAACCAGAAAGGAAACAAAAGGCTTCACAAAAGTGGTACCCACATTCTATTCTAGGTAAATACATTTAACTTCCCCTGCCCTGTCAACGACCATGACAATGATATTTCTCTATATTGATCGATATTGTAATGTAAAGACAGATAAATAGAACAGACATGTAATTTTACTATCAGGTATTTGTCATTTTTCATTTTCTTTCATGGATGTTTTGTTTTCATATAGGGAACTGCTGTAATCTAAGAGCGGTTCAATTTACTTGAGATCCGTTTATACGCCTTCTATCTGACAATGGGCACAATGGCATTACTAAGTATCTCGTCACGAGGGGTACATGAGAATAAATATTAAATATCAAATAAAGCAATACAGACAATATATAAGTAAATCAAATGATGTCTTAAATAACTTTATTTGCCGATATATAAAGCTTCTACAAAATCATTATCTATATTTATGATGCCCATTCCCGCTCCACTTAAAATTCCAATAATTAACACCCCACCCCAACCCCCAATTCCATTGCATGTTTATACAACACCCGTACAGTTATTCCTTATACTTTTACTAAATAAAGTATACTAGGATTATCTCCCTCAGGCATAGCTCTGATCCTTCGAAATATTTGGCTCCAGTCTTTGGCACTACATTGTTAACCTTTTTATAGTTTTAATTTCATGTTTCAGATTTCCAACATTTCGGTTTGAGCATCACTGAAGAGACATAATTTGTCGAAATGCGCATCTGGTGCATCAAAATTGGCACCGTATATGATTTGATTTTACACTGCAAAACTCATTTTTTCATACAAGAGCAAGCATCTTTTGGAGAGCATGCCTTACTACTGGGATATATAGATATTGCACTACATTGGGATATATAGATATTGCACTAAGGAGGGTTACATGGGTGAATCTACATGGTACAAGAAAGCCCAGACGATAACATTTCGTCAATTACTTCATTGCATTTAGTATCAAATTGTGATCAATACACATTATTATTTTTCTAATCACTCCATGGCTATAAAAACGTTTTCTAATTCAAAGGCTAAATACGACTAAATGCGGGAAACCAATGACGAAACGATACATGTATTCCAACCAAATACCTTCGTCTGTACTCCTTCAGAATCGTTTAATGTTTCTCTAACTAGTCTCATAATATTTAAAGGGCTTACATTCCCTTTGCGCAATTCATCTTGTAGATTACCTGTAGGTCAAACATAAAAAGAGATACAAAATGTTTAGATATCCATTGAGAAAAATTAAGGTATTTTCACCTTGATTTTTTTTGTGGAAAAAAATATACTCACTCCTCTTTTCACTATCGTCATCATCAGAACTCTTTTTTCCGACAGATGGCACAAGGGACAATGCTGATTTGGCGGATTTTAATACAATATCCATAACTCCCACAACTTCCACGGCGTTGGCACTGTCGTATTTGACGTCAGAAATACTTTTGTTTAGAATAGAGGCAAATATAGTAAACAACGTCATTATGACCAACAGGATGTACATGAAGTAGAATATTCGTGCAAGTGTAGGGTGTGATTCCAGCAATGCATCGAGACTATTGACGCCAATGAAGGTGTTCGTCAAGCTTCCGATGACGCTGAAGAAACTCTTGTACTCTTTGACGCTTGATCCAAAGAGCAGGTACCCCGTTCCGACAAAATTAAAGAACATAATGGAGAACATAATCAAGAATCCGTAGAGATCTCGACCTATGTTGGTAATAACTGAAATGATTTCAGTTATTTTTTTGCTGTAACCCAGTATGCGCAAAAATTGAATGATGGATACAAATACCAGAATAGAGAAAATGATGGAAAAGGTAAAATCCCATATGACAACGTTTGCAAAATTAATGAATTTGGACTCCGTTGCCAACTGCTCATAATAGAGATCCATTGCTTTTGTCGCGGCTTGAATACGTACTATGTAAACCCCAATGGCAGCAAATCCTAGAAACGCCATAATCATGTCCACGTAATGCCAAGGATACTTCAGGTAACCAGGACAACCCAAGTTCCGAATTCCCCGGATGAATTTTACAAATGAGTAAATAACGTAAGCAAGGAATATGGAGTAACAAGCTATAACGTAAGACCCCAGAGCTGAAGCAGATGACACAGGTCGAAATGCTTCCGATTCATACCAAATCAAAGCCCGTCCAATTTCGGTAAACTCCGTTAGAAACATAACATAGGCAAATAGATTTACATTTGGATTGTAAAGGGTAAACTCCAAAAATATAGCCCTCGTGCGTCTGTCTATCCATGTTTTGTTCAGAAGATTATCAACGATATTTGTGGCCTCGGTGATCGTCTCCTTTAAGCTAATGATATAGCCCCCTCCACTATATGTGTTGTATTCACCAGCCTTAGGAATTCCCCATACATCAAGCGCACTGGTGAACCGCCAAGCGTCCTTTGTTACGTCACTGGTATCAGAACAACTGTCGTTAAGTGGCTTCCAACCTACACAATATGATTTGTCGCTCTCGTCTGTCATGGAGTACCGGTCATAACAAGGATATGGCCACGTCAGGCGTGAATAGTCACAAGCATCTAACAATGAAGAATAAAGAAAATTTAAATTATATTATCTCTGTCAAAGAGGCTGATTACTATATCTCTACTGATTTTTCACTACTAGTATATTAATGTAAATCGATAATTTTTCCGATTCCCTAATATCACCTTAAATGAAAATATGTGATACTAAGTTTGGTGTATTTAGAAAAATAATTTCTCACCAGCGATGCTTGAAATCTAAATGTTTAGAAGCCAAGGAAAATAAAAAATGGAATATGATCAAGATTATGGGCTCACGGCGGTGTGACCGGTCAACAGGGATGCTTACTCCTCCTAGGCACCTGATCCACCTCGTGTGTCCAGGGATCCGTGTTTGCCCAACTCTTGTTTTGTATTCTTTTTTAATAATGTCTAATTTTGGTGCATCGTATGTGAGATATTTCGAAAAATAAAATTCTCTTTAGAGATTCTTGAAACCTAAAAGTTTGGAAAGCCAAGGACAATTAAAAAAAGAATTTTATAGAAAAGACCTAAAATGTCTACGACTAATGTCGTTGCTAAAAGGTACACCAATTTTATAAACTGATACACAGCTACTGTAATTATTTGGAACAATCAGTAACTTAGTTTCATCTAATGAAAAAGTTTTTATATGTTCCAAATAAAAATTTACATGAATATTCATTATAAAGGGAGTTGCATGACGAGTTGAATAGACCTTGCATACTTAGAATACACATAAACAGNAGTTGCATGACGAGTTGAATAGACCTTGCATGCTTAGAATATAAATAAACAAGAACTGGATTGCCCTTGCAATTAAACAATTCATGATTTCCAAGTCTGCTCCTTGTTTTAATGTTTGTATCGGTATAACAAATGATTTATGTATAACATTGAGGGACGCAGCAAGGTTCCAGTTTCCCCATGAGCAAACCTATTCCGGGAGACAAAGCCGACAAAAAAAGATTATGCGACTTCCACTGATAAAATTATAGAATATGAAATTGGTTCATTTCCTTGACTTCGATGAATATGATCAATTGACTTTCTTGGATCTCAGAAACTTAATTGAATNTATAGAATATGAAATTGGTTCATTTCCTTGATTTCGATCAATATGTTCAATTGACTTTCTTGAATCTCAGAAACTTAATTGAACTGGTTGGCATTACCTTCTCCCATCCGAACCTGTCTCAGTCGCGGGGGACCTATTCGAATGCTGACATTGTCGCTGAAATATTGTAAATCTCTTGCGAAGAAAATAGGTTGATTAGCATAGTTCCTCTGAGGAAAATATGTAGGAAGAAGAGAATGTTTCAACCAGCTGAAGAAGGAATCTGTATCATTGACCTGAAATAAATGATGACTGAGTTTACTATTACATATCCACAAATACTCTCAAGTTGAAATTAAAGCAATGTTGGAGTTCCTCATTCAAAATATCATTATAATTTTTGGTGACCAGGTCTTCCAACAGTTTGTTGGAATCCCCATGAGCACCATTTGTACACCTTTGTTAGCTGACTTGTTTTTATACATGTATTCCTACAAGGCAGAATTAGTTCAAAAGCGTTACAAGAGAAGGAGAAATTTCTAGCAGTGGCCTTTAATTCCACATTTCGATATATCGACGATCTATTAATTATAATAGTTTTCATTCATATGTCGATTCGATTTATCCCAGCGAACTAGAAATAAAGGATACCACAGAGTCTTTCATGTCTGCTCCGTACTTGAATATTTTATTGAACATAGACTTTAACNNATTTTATTGAACATTGACATTAACGGTAACTAACAACTCAACTTTATGAAAAACGGCTCGATTTCAGCATCTTCATCGCCAACTTCCAAAATATATATGTAGCAATATTACATCATCACCTACACATGGTGCGTATGTCTCTCAACTGTTCGATACACAAGAGCTTGTTTTTATGATCAATTTTTGAATCGAGAAATCGCTACTTACAAACAAGTTGTTGCAGATGTTTCAAAAGTCACGTTTAAAGCAGCATTTTCCGCATATTCTTATTGGTCGTATATAACAATTCTTGTTTTGGCCAGTATGGCCTGCCATTGGGTGAAAAGCTGTATGACGTGTTTCATTGTTAAGCCGTTCTTTATACATTGATTTTGACTACGGATTATCCGTTTACCTGATCAAAACAATGGACTCACGGCGGGTGTGAGCAATCAACAGGAGATGCTTACTCCTCCTTGGTACCTGATCCCACCTCTGATGTATCCAGGATACCTTGTTTGCTCAACTCTTGTTTTGTATTCTGTTTGGGACTTACGAGTTTGATCATCCACGGTCGGTGTTTACCAAACTCTTTATTCATATTCCGCTTAGTAATTATGAGATTGATCACTGTTCGTTATCTTCGTCTTTTTGATCTTTATAAATGTTCAATGTAAAGCACAGTTTGGTTTATCGTCATACATATTTTGAACACGTTTTTAGTTCGGACTTAACTTTTACAGGAAGATTCGAAAAGAGGACGTGTGGTTTGGTTTGGGATAGGGTGTTTTCTCCCGTCGATCTGCATTGCACATTTGTAACGGGTTTTCACCACTGTATTATCGATTATCGAATAGAACTCGCGCCAAAATTAAAAATGATAATACTTTTCAAGAGATAAGCATACCGTAGAGAATGAGCTGTACATATAATCATCTAAACTTTGCTTGAATGAGAAGGCCCGCTGGTCGCGTTCCATGTAACTGATGCTGTATATGGCCGATACGTATACTGCATACACGAGTAATGTTATTACAGCATTTCTAGCTGTCCGCTCTTCTTGTCTCTTTTTTCTCATCGCTGCGACTTGAGTCTCTGACAGAGGTTTCTGGCCTGTCACTATATCGGTAACTAAAGCTGTGGGAAAGAAAGCCACGACATTATTTTAGTAATTTGACACTCATAATAACAGATTAGTTTACAGTGACCTTTGAATTAATTAAATTAGTATAGTATACAGTGGCGGATCCAGGATTTGTTGAAAAAGGGGGGGCAGTCCGTTGAAAAAGTAGCCAATAAGCTTAAGGTCTGGGATGAAGCAAAGGCGGGGGCCCAGGGGGCAAAGCCCTTGGAAGCTTTCGGGTTTTAGAGCTTT
>CAJDSM010027225.1:762-10887 GCA_903981925.1 Ostrea lurida | reverse complement strand
TTGTACATCCATAAAAACTATGATTTTAATATCAGCCGTGTCTGTTAGTTGACTTCAATCATAATACAAGTACTCAGTCTGAATAATAAATGAGATGCCAGGCTTAGGTATGATACTAAACATTTATGGCTGTTATGAAATCTCCCTCTGCTGCTGCCACCTAGGTTCTATAAGATACAATATATTGACAATCAGTGAGCCTTCACACTGTGTGTGATATCAATTCTTGCAACTTATGTGTGTGAAAGTTGATAACTGTTAAAACAGATCACCATGGCAACCAAATTATGACTGAAATCATAAATGACAAACATATCAAATGCAATACAGTCAACAGCTGACTAAATAATCACCAAAGCTGTTAGGTTTTGTATTTCACCAAAGATTTTACAATATATACATGTATGAGCTATACTCGTTCTAGATCATCACTGTACATCACCCGGCATTCTCAATAAAGGTGTGCAATTGCAGTCGCAGGTGCTTACGAATTCTAAAAAACGTATTTCTTTGTAGATTTCATGTAGTTTTGTTTCATTTAGGGCTTTGGAGTAAACTTAAACTGATTATTTTTAATTACCTTACCAACATGATATTTTTCAAGTATAACAGTAGCGAAATGACACGTACGTTACTGTCGCAATCGTTAATATCTAGCTGATATGTAGTCACAATTTTCTCTGTGCATCTTTTTAAAAACCTAATTGTATTGCAATTATATCAGCACAATTACTGTTTTATCATAAAAAGCAACCAAGAAGTAGTCATGACTCACTGTTTCTATAAAAACGAAGTAAGTTACTGTGTCGCAATTATCAATTTTATGAATTTCTTTGCAAAACACATCGATAACAAAGGAAATTGTAACAGTTCTAAAACATTTAGAAGCAAAATTTTGTGTTTGTTTAACATAGTAGGATTAGCTATAGCGTAAATGGGCCCAATATTTTTCATTTATGGAGGCGGATCAAATTTTTTATTTTATGAAAATGTATAAAAGCCAGAATCGTATGGTTAAGGATGTAACGTACTACGATGACAAATGCAGTGGCGATTAGAGGGGGGCCCAGGGGGCCGGCCCCCCCCTCGCCTTTTGGTGACAAACTTAATTATCTAATGGTATAGATATATAACTAGATAACTCGGTGAAAATAACTTAAAGCTTAAAACCGAAGCTTCCGGGGGCTTCTGCCCTGGGCCACGCTGTTGCTTATCCCAGACCTAAGCTTATTGGCTCCTTTTCAACGACCGGGCCCCCCTTTCGACAAATCCTGGATCCCGCCAGCTGATATGTTCTATGCGATCTAGGTTTTATTGGATACTATGATTTTATACATTTTCTATTATATATTTAAATTTCAACAGAATCAGAGAAGACGTTACAATATTATTATAATTTCCAGAACAGAGAAGGTGTTACCACCCTCATTGATAGATTATGCATTCCATTTGACAGTAAAATTCAAATGCATGAAACGTAGTACGTTACTGAAATGTACGTTACACAATTCCTTAAAAACAACTTTTTTGCACCTGCATCAGCTTTCATATCGTTTTCCAAAAGCATTTTTCACAGAATGCGTGTTGTTTGAAATAGAAATAAAGCGATTTGTAGGGTTGAAGATAGTGGTGATTAAAATTTTTTCATGTAGAACACACTTTGAAGTTTCCAGCGAAAATTGCTGTGCATAATATCGGGTGATTTTTTTTCTTACATGTTCAATGAATACTATGCATCAACCAGAAACTTGAAAATTGTTACTGACTTTAAGTGTTCTGGAACATTGGCCGGGAAAATGTACGATACAACTAGTAACGTACATTTCAAGCTATTAACGTAATTTGAGAGTGATTTAAAGGGCTTTAAAAGGCCTTAAGTTTATACCGTTTTCTTTTATTGAGAATGGGTGATATGCATTTAGTATTTGGTGCAATTGCGATATTTTTTTTTTCTTGAAAAATTTAAATGTGTATAATTCAACTGTGCAGTAAACTATCAAAGGAATTTAAGCTCTGTCAAATGATTCCGATAAGGTCTCAACTTGGTCATTTTCATACCAACTTTTTTTCTTTTTTTTATAATGAAAAAGGAATGAGTGTGATCCAGAACTGAGAGGTCTCATGAGGTTCGCGAGCATGCAACTAGATACGATTTCATAAGTTCAAAGCCATTAATTTTCAATGAATTTTAAATTTGCATGCAATTCTCTACGGTTTTTCCTATTCAGGTTTTAACACAATTTTTAACAAAAAATTTCAATTGACGGATGCATCGATGTACACCAGCACGATTAGGGGATAAATTCGAACAGGCTTTATAGTTTAAGATCTAGGACTGCGTATCGGGTAAAATTTTCGTATTGCGATATATTGCAATATTTTCAAATGTATTGCGATATGTATTGCAATATTTTCCAATATGAATATCAATGATCTTTTCTCTTATTTCATTCATTTTAAGATAGATTCCCATGCAGAATACATGAAAATTTAAAAAAAAAACAAGTGTTCTTGAATATAGTCAACCACATTATAGACTTGGTTGCTTAACTCTGTTTCCCTGTTGGAAGTAGAAAAACTATATCTTAGTGTTTGGAATAATCACAGAAATGCTTCACCCATATGAAACGTAATAGTAGTGAGGAATTTCAGGTCTAAACCCAAGCATCTTCTGCGATATACCGATATTGAAAAAACGTATCGCGATACGATATTTTTTAGAAACGAATCGCAATATATCGGAATACCGGTATTATCGCACAGCACTATTAAGATCGGTACCAGTGGTTCACACAGATTCTGAAAATTGAAACAAAAGGCTCCCGTGACGCATGCATGGGCCTGAGGACCAAAGCTCGTCCCCTGATATTACGTACCATACAATAAAATACAGTCGAACCTCGTTATCTCAAACTCAATGGGACTGCAAAAAAACTAATCCGAGATATCCGTGGATTCGAGATATCAAGGGTAAAATACGTAGAAAATAGGTGGCACTGGGATTTCCAAATCACTTTGACATTATAATAAGCCATATGGTATTCGAGATATCAGCGAGTTCAACTCAGATACCGAAGTTCAAATGTACTGTGGAATCATCATTGTTCGTGGATTTCGTGGGGCACCCTAACCCACGAATTTTCGCCCCCACGAACAAGTTTATATTCCTTTTAGTCTTTATAAATATTATGCCGTTCGCATTATTTATCAATTACCCACAAAATTACGTCCCCACAATTAAACCAGAAAAAGTTTGGTTACCCATGAACAAATTGGCCCCCACGAATTAAAATGATTCCACAGTACATGGATTTATTTCGCAAGTCTCCACACAGTGAATGATGCAACTAATGGGCAGGGATGAATGATGTTATTGGATCTTCTTCTGATGAGACAACCAAAAACCGAGGTCCCGTGTCACAGCAGGTGTGGCACGATAAAGATCCCTCCCTGCTCAAAGGCCAATGAGAGCCGAGCATTTTAAAGCCCAAATTTGCAGCCCTTCACCGGCAATGGTCAGATGTCTCCATATACCGTAAGTGAAATATTCTCAAAAGGGACGTAAAACAACATACAAATATAGCTCAATCAATCAATCAATCTGATATGTAGATCAATTTACATAACAGCTGCCTTATTGAATTAAAAGAATAACTTGTCAATGAGTATAAATAAATCAATCAAAATATGTGAATTGGTAAAATAGAATTTGAAATTTAGCTAAAAAATCGCATTCACGCACGTCAGTCCACAAATACAGATTTAATCATGAAAGCACGTGAGGAACTGAGGAGACAATAAAAGAAAATCACTGACAGTTAGCAAAAGCAAGATGTCTGTGACGGATATCTACTAGGTAACGGTACTACGTCGCACGTGGAATTTATCCACGTGACCTATAAGCATTTTCCGTAAGCAAATAGTGTATAATTTGTTAGGCTGTTTTGCCAAGGCAATCTAGTTTCCTTGCTAATTAATTTTGACTTTTTGAAATGGCTGTTGCCAAGTAAAGAAGTCGTCTAAGCATTATAGTAAGCCAGAGACCACGGCCTATCATCTTACAGAAACCTCCGGCTGAAAATCAATATGATATTCTCCTACGAAAGCCATCTTTGTACAGTAGCAGTCATTAGCTTATCTCTGATCTGGAAAAATGTTTTGTCCATCATTCAGAGTCCTGTTCCTTTTATGTCTCTTCTATTCTTTATCAATAATTAATTTATGATACACATATATATCTGAATTTTTTTTTTCAACTTATTGATGCCTAATTAACAATTTTAATCTGAATATTCTGCAAATGTATATAGTTTAATACTATATATCAATGAAATTATATGTTCTGCTAAATGGACAAACAAATTATCTTTGAATAATGTTTGCTTTGAATATTATTTATTTTACATGTTGGGTGCATTACTGTCCTTGCATGCATGGGTCTTCTCAATTTTCTTGCACCATAAATTAATACCTTTAATTCATAAACTTAGCTCATGGACGATCATGACTATTGATCTGAAATAAATCATTGTATTATTTAAAATTTTTAAATGGCTAAAAATTTCAAGGTCTGTTACTAAGGTAACAATTTTCACCGTTAAGTTTTAATTTTGTGCTGTCCAAATTATTTGTCTATTTGAGTCAATGACATTGATAATAATTTTTTAAAAACCTAATATGCAGCTCAAATCACAGTCAATTCAATGATTCAGTCACTCTAATAATTGATAATGTTTAAGTTGTAATACTGTACAGATTTTACCCATTCAGACCCGGTTCTGATGTTAAAAATTAAAGACCGTGATACGGAAGATCTACGTACTCTGTATAGCGCAACATCGGACTTAATTTATCATTTCTGAAGTTTTCACGTCTCAAATTTTTGTCTTTAAGTTTTAAAGTAATACAAGTTTTTATAATCAAGGTCAAAGGTCAAGGTCAAATGTGTATGTCACAGGAGTACCTATTGCCTTATTACTTAAGTCTGTATATATTCTTATTATTTCAGAAGATCCTCTAAGAAATGTCTCTATCAGTTCTGGTTCTAAAGTTAAACCAGTTTTATATACATACAGTATATACTCCCAAAGTCAGAAGTCATTCAGGTCACTCATGGAAATAAAAAAATGTTCAGACTCCTGGTGTTACTTGACCTTGGTAATATAATGGTTTGTAGGTCAAATCATCCTAACTTGTCATTTCTGAACATTTTATTCTACCTCTCTATTCATTCTGGTTCTAAATTCATATCCGTTTTATGTTCAAGGTCACTTAAGTTATCACTGACCATGATACTGATTTGTAGACTCAATCACCATTTCTGAAGATCCCATGTCTCTATCAGACCTGGTTTTAATCTATTTTACTTTCAAAGGTCAAAAGTCAAGGTCACTGGAGTTACTTGACGGTCCTTTCATCCTTTTATTATTTCTGAATATCTCATGTCAATGTTAGTGCTAGTTTTAAAGTTAAACCAGTTTTTGTGTTCATCGTCAGATTCAGTCAAGGTCACTGGAGTCAGGGTGGGTTGACCTTGAAACTAGCTGGTACTCCCTCCCATCCTATTCTGCATGATTTCGAAAGACCTCTGGACTTTATCATATTTGTCAATTAAGTTATATCTGTTGAATATGGAATTATTTTGTCCCCAAAGGGTTTATATTGTTAGACCCTAAACCCATCTCCAAAATGTAACCTAAGTATAACCCTTACTTCAATCTGAAATCCAAATCATTTCTGCAAACTTAAGATACATTAATAAATTAAACCTATCATATCCTTGAATATGGTAATATTCTCACACTTTCATCTTCAGGTTATGGAAAATGGCTGCCAACATTATTCAATTGTACTTATAAATATACAGCATGTCATCAGTCAGATTTATAGAAATATTCTAATGCGCATAATCCCGCAGATTTATTTTAGAAAATGTGCATGTAAAAAAGTAATTTACAGAAAAATCATTGTGAATATAAAACTCTGTGATAAATATCGCCAACCTCAGGTTTCATAATGAACCCCCACAATCACTACAGAGCATCAACTTTTATTCTTCAGTGAACAAAGAGATTTTTACTGTGATCTATATATAATTCTTTCGTATCATGCATACACCATCATAAACTTTATACTAATATAACATCTGTGACGATGACTCCTCAATCTAAATGTAAAACGCTAGCTTTCATATCTTATTCTCCCCTCATTGCCAGTTAATACAGTACGGCTCGGATGGAATTATTAATTTGCCCACTGGTGTCGGTGGGCTATTTTTAGAGTGGGCATTAAAATGTCCACAGAACACGGTTGTTTACATGTATATCATATAATTGTATCAATTCTTTTCAACAGGGGAAAGTGGGCATTCAAAAATCCACCTGAGCTGTACTGTAGCTGCTGGTAGAACATTTTGTCGTGTTACTTTAAATTAGATATTATGGTTACAACAAGTTTCCCTTTTTCCCTTGTTCCCTCCTCGAATTTCCATGACTAGTAGTGTTAAGGATATAAGCATTACACAGATCAGGATCAAGTTGCATTTTGCCTGGGATTGTTAAAACACCCAATGCTAGTTGTTTGCGTACTTAAAAATCAATGCAGATTAGATTCTTTCTCTGCAATCTTGGATGTAATTACACATTAAATAATCTTTTTTTTTTAATGATACACGTATCTATCATTTTATAACAAAACACTGAACTATACGGGTAGGTTTTTCTCTTTTTGGAATCAAGTCCAGATTCTAGAAATCAGCCCTGCCTGTGCACAGTGCATCGATGCCAATGAGTTATACTCCAACATGCTACCCACTCACTCTGAGGTTCACAGCGAGATTATACTTTTGACTTAATACCGAGGTATATAAGGGACGTTAAGTCCATGCGAGGCTCTGACACAACTTGTTGGAGTACGACGCCATAGGAGGTTTAGCTTTGAATCATTATAATTCAGGCAATATAGATGTTTATAAACCTGTTGACAATTCTCTCAATATTATACTATAATATCTTTGGGTATTTAGACACCACATGTCGTAACTTAACCTTTGACCTGTGATGACATCTGAGTCTTTACAGGGTCTTGCTGCAGAATTGTACCAATTTGCTAACTGAATGCTCTCTGCAAAGACTTGACAAACCTTGGTACCCTTATCTTGAGGTCTGCTGACTGTGAAGTCGTGATTGACACCTAAAAATGACAGTTTAATAGCTCGGGGATCATTTACAATTTGTGAATGTACAGGGTAGCTGTCCTTTCTTGCAGTGATGACAGTACCCTAGGCCTAATAATTACAGGACAAAGAGCACCTGTAAATTTTGTTTTTAATGTCAAAAGTTTGTTGTGTCAAAAGTCAAAAGATTATTAAGTCCATTAGAGTGTTAGAGATTTCACACACACAAATGTTAAATAATTAAACTAACTTGTTGTATAATTATTCCAAGGTGAATCAAATTCACTTTCATAACAAATAGTAAAAATCAACATTTTAAAGTACATTACTTCTAATTAACTCGATCGTCAGTTGATTGCACAGATATATATTTATTATTTGAACTGACCTAATTCCACTATAACTAGAACACTGACAAAGTCAGCGAGCAGGCCCCACTGAGGTCTGCATGTTGGTGTATACAAGTTTGCAAAAAGTTAAGTAAAATTTATAGATTTGAAGTTTTGTTATAGTGTTCAACAAACGGTACGATTTTCAAAAATCTGCGAATTTTCATGAAAAAAAGTTTTTCCCCCAAAATATTGACACCCTAACAACCAAATTTCAATATGCACCTCTGCAGATGGTGAGAAACAAGTATGCAAAGATTTCAGCTGTGTCAACATGTATATGTAGGTTATTTTGAGTTTTGGTGTTAAAACAAATAATTGTTGACGGACAGACGGACGGACAGACAAGAGTGAAAACTATAGGGCGCCACCCTTCGATGCAGGGCCTATTTAAATAGATAACATCAGCCTCAGGAGATGCATGTAGCCTCCCGTCATAGGTCCAAAATGCTACCAGCAATTTATATCAGGCCATTTGGACTTTCTTATCCAATGATACATCTGTGTATCAATTTTCAAAGCGAGTCAGTTATTCGACCATAAATATTTTGTATGAAGTAAATGTTACCAGACAAAATCCACAGATGAATAATGAACCTGTTGGATTTCCTATCCTCTGCGGGGTTTAAACCAGTGCACTACATAGAATGAAGTGATTGTGTCGAAGACGTCTGCATTTTGAAATTGACCGTTTGTCTCACGGACATCGACCGAGTTACGCCCATCAGTATCCAGTGATCAGCGCCATTTTAGCTTATTCCTCAGCTTGGGCCTGTCTCAGCACTGTCCATCCTTGCCATTCTTATATGGTTTCTGTAGTATAGTCAGGGCTTTATGGACGTGGATATCAAGTTAGATAACTCTGAGTGCTTTGAGCACCTTCATATTAGGTCAATGGGAGAAGGGGGAGACAACTTGAATTCAACAAAATTTGTGAGATTGATTTGCATAAATGGAAATGATTTTGGTGCAGTTCTGCTATTCTTTGTAACAGATTTATTTTTTCAAATGTCTTTTTTTTTTTTTTAATGAAAAATTTGGAATGCAAATTTTATATTAAGCCCTTGAAACTTGGAAATTTTCATTTCACCTCTCACTTGTAATATGATATGATCTAGCAGAGATTATTAATATCAAAGCTAAAAGCTTTCAACCAATTGTTTCTCATTCTTTTTGAATTGCCATTATAATTTTGTAGCTTAAATTGTAGCAATTGAATAATCACGTCATGTTCATTCTTTCTGAAAACCAATTAATCAAAGTTCAACCCAAACTGACTCTATACACTCTTTATTGAGATATTGTGCTTTTCAGGACATATGTCAGATGGAAAGCATGTATATACTCCGCTTTATCAAATTTTAAGACTTTCACACTATGATATATATTTCTAAGTAAAGCTCATGGAATCTTTATTGAAGCCTCACAATATCATTTGGACTTGAATGCCCTTCACCCAAAGATGCTAATTTATGCCAAGTTTGGTTCCGAAGAAAAAGATGGCTTTTTAAAAAAAAAGTTTATTTTTTTAAGATGACAAAACATGCAGCCTTTGATGCCAGGTCCTAAAGACTATAAAAACGCTAGATCCACAGGCGCTTGACGTTTCAAATCAATTAATAAGAATTTTTTTTATTCTGTGTACTAACTTATTGTCATAGTTTTAACCCGCAACACTTATTGTCAATAAGTTAAGTACACATGCGGAAATAAAAAAAAAAAATTCTTATTATATTGATTTGAAAACGTCAAGCGCCTGTGGCTGGATCACACTCTGACTTCTATATGTACAAAATAAGGTTCACATTCTGTTATCACAGGTGCATTGTACGTAAATGTCCAGCTCAGAGCAACAGGCTGTAGAGTATCAAAGCTAATGACGGAGATTTATTGTTTATTATAAATTGTAATGTTGGTACGCGCATGGGTCTACTGTCACTTCGTATAGGAGTCCGAGGGCGGCCACTTTAATGGAATTAATATGGAATCAGATGTCATGTACATGACACTGTATTTCAATTTAGTACTATATGTATATACAGCGCTCCCTCGATATATTTTCAATTTTGTCCCGATCTAGACCAATTTTGGGCAATATTATGAGCGGGGGTGCAATATAACAAAATTCACCATTTATTACTGAAGTCAATTATTGAATTAATTTTAAGCTAGCTGCGGTCAAAAGAAATACTAGGGCTGAATTAATAATTATTTTTGTACAAATTTTTTATTCATGATTTTGAGTTTTAATTGAGCAATTATTGGTAATTCATGCCACATGAATATCATAGCTAGACCCGTGGGATCCGGGTTAGAAATAAAGGTCCAGCATCTCCTTGTGTCGTAACAGAGGCCGACTGAATGGAGCGGTCATTCGATGAGACCGAAAAAACTGACGGTCCCGTGTCACAGGCAGGTTGTGGCACGATAGAGATCCCTCCTAACGCTCCAGCGGATATCTCAAACTTTTTTTGGGTCCATCGGGTTTGTTTATACGAGGTTCGACTGTATCATTACCAGATGCAAAATACTGTACTTTTCAAATTACGTCACGCAGCTAAA
>CAJDSM010027224.1:0-11049 GCA_903981925.1 Ostrea lurida | reverse complement strand
GAAACTACTGGGCCATAAAAAGCTGAAATTTATATGACAGCTTCCTGAAATATTGGAGATTCACGTTTGTTCAAATCATGACCCTGGGGTGCGATGGACCCCAATAGAGATCAAACTTTACATACTATGATTAAATTAGAGGAAATCTCAGAAATCGTTTTATGAACCACTGGCTCAGGAAAGCTGAAATTTATAGTTAAAGCTTTCCTGATATAGTGGAGATATACAATTTTGTTCAAAATCATGACCCCGGAGGTACGATGGGTCCACAATGGGATCAAAGTTTTAACATATGGGGATGATATAGGCGGAAATCTTTAGAAATCTTCTTCTCAAACCACTGGGACTGGAAAGCTGAAAATGTATATGCAAAGCTTCCTGAATAGTGGAGATTCAAGTTGGTCAAATCTTGACCCCTAGGGGTACTATGCAGCACAATAGGGATCAATGTTGTACATGTTACTGAATAAAGGGAACATATTTAAAAATATTCTTCGAAGAACCACTGCGCCAGAAAAACTGAAATTTATATGAAAAGCTTCCTTGAATGATGTGAGATTCCAAATGATTGTTCAAAACCATGACCCCCAGGGTATGTGGGCCACAATAGGGATCAACGTTTACATTTGAATTATTTATAAGGGAATTTTTTAAAACAAAACACTACCTTAAAGCTTCGCTGATATCGAATAAATCAATTTTATCAAATCATTCCTCCCGGGGTATGTGAGGCCCACAACAGCGGGATCAAAATTTGCATAAAATGTCTCCAGAACCACTGAATCAGTTTGAAGGAAACTGTGAAAATTCTATTTTTACATCACCACTGTCTGAGCGCCAGGGGCCAAGGTCCACTCAGGGAGCTAGTGGCCCATGGCCTCTGTTTATTATTATTATTCATTAGAGTTACATTGTACAAACATTGAGCGCTTTATAAACCAACAATTATCATGACAACTTATACATTCTTTATCAACTGTTGTATGTGCTACAAGTTTAATCTGTATATTTAATTGTTATCAGCTTTGAAAAATTATCAATATTTTATAACATTTGTCATAATGATACCACAACCGCATTGTTGTTGATACTTAGTATTAAGATATACAGTTCTTATATGTGAATATCTGTGTTATTTTGAACATTCATGCTGTAAAAAACAATATACTATTACGAGCGCATATTACCGTATTTGAAATTTTCAATTTCTCCACCATAATTTCTCATACCATTAATCCAAACATTTATGAAGCAGACGCTCACTGACGGGTGACGCCGTCACCGAGGGAGTCTTACTCCTTCTAGGCAACCTGATTCCCACCTTGGGTGTGTACCAGGGGTCCGTTTTGCCAAACTCTTGCTCTTGATTCTATTTGACTTGCAAGATCGATCACTGTTCGTAATCTTTGCCTTTACATTCCGATTGGCATTTATGCCCCTATAATGAAGTACGCTATAAAGTAAAAGACTAACTGGTTGTATGCATGGGAAAGGCTCTTGCATGTTTCGATTCCAACATTCGCGATAACTTGAGCATCACGAAGAGACATATTTGTCGGAAATGGCGCATCTTGGCTGCATCAAAATTGCGTACCGATATATTTATATATGAAAGTATTATAAGTAGATTAATTTCATTACCAGACCTTCAGTCAAATCAGCATCTTTACCCAGATAAAAGATAAATGTCGTGTGAATTTATGGTTTGGTTTATTTCTTCCGTTAATGGTGCTTATTCATTTTTAGCAATTCTATTTACCACTGAAGTTGCCATTAAGAATATGTTAAAGGTAACCCGGTTACTTGTAGTTAATAAAACGTTTTATGAAATGAAATATAGATTGTTACGGAGTTTGTGTTGTGTTGTGTACGTTATGTTTATCTTATGCTGTAGTTTATGTTCCAGCATAGTTTGGGGCCGTGCAGTGAGAGTTATTGAATATTTACTAAAATGTTAGCATCAGTAATGTCACACGGTAAATATTCTCAGTAAATGCCAGAATATTTAGGAGAAATTGTTCCTACACACATTTCGTCTGTTTCTTGCATATTGGACAATGTTAATGCCAGGAATTTTGTGGTAGGCTCTATTATCCATGAGTAGTATGGAAGAACTTACTTGAGATCTTTTAAAAAATCTATCTCGACCAAAGTTGATAAAGAGGCTGAGTGAAAATATGACAGCGACCAGTAATTTAAATCACTGGAAGTACGGACTGGAGTGGACCAGTGATCCCAGCACGTAACAAATGTTTGGATGTTTAGATCTTGCCAACGCTTAGTATATACTACGATCTGTTGAAAACAGAAGCTGGTGATTTTCCTTGTTGATGTACACAACTGTTTTTGCTGAAATATTCAAATGGAACCCATTGAACATCTTAATTAGTAATAATGATCAGTGTGCATTAGCATGTAGTTACACTCCATATGGATTTTAGGATCGATGTTCCACAAGCGAGGTACCTGACCATATATGTTAAAAGATACTAAAAGGGATGGAGCAAAATGTGGAAGAATTTGTGACGTAGATTATTGTGGAGTTCGACTAGCATATATCTGATCACTTATAGCGAAAATTGATTACTGATAAATTAGAATAAACAGCGTCGATGTGGCGAGGGCCACATTAAAGATTTTTCTTTTCGTAGTAAAAGCTTTTGAATCAATTCCTGCCTTTAGAATAGGAAAACAGGTTAGCTAAACAAAAAGAAAAAAAAAAAAAAAAAAAAAACGAGCACGATTCGTGCCCATGGGAATGCCGAAGACTGTTGGAAACGAATTATCACCAATGACCACAATGCTGATTGTTCAACGAGAACAACCAGCTTCTTTTTTGTTATATCAGCTTTGGAGTAACTTCTGATAGAATCGGAGTGGTTGTTTAACAATTTTTTTTTGACATGACTGATCACTAAATAATGAATGTCCATTCTAACATATTTATTGAAGAAACAACTAGTCTGTGGTTTTAGAAATCTAGTCGTGAGGAATGAACAATGGAGAAGTATTGAAAAGCCATATGTGATGTTAATTTGAGGAAATTTTGTGATTTCAAAATTCATACAAATTACTATAAGTTGTAAGAATTTTTGGAATCCAGATTTTGAGTTTACACCATTTTTCTAGTAAATGTGTGGCACCCAATACGTATGGAAATGGTTTGGAAATATTTGTGCAGGAACAAAGAAGGGTTTACTGATCCGACGAATGTACGTAACCTCATAGTCATTCGTTAAGCGAATTTCGACCCTCTGATAAAGCGGAGGATAACTTCCTCTAAAGAAAAAATATCCAAAAAATACCCGAAAGAGCGTGTTTACCCCAGGAATTTCTAGGTTGTTTAGATGATTGTGTATTTCTTCTGTAAATGAAGTACTGTAGAGTATAGTGTTGTTGATTGTAAACAGAAATGAGACGTCAAAGGGAGGAAAATTGAGTTGAGAATGTACAAAAGCGGTAGATAAGAAGAAACCAGGCCAATACTAAACCAGAAATTAGAGAATGTGTTCTGTGGTTTCAGTGCACTCTCAATTGTGCCACCACCAGCATAGTTATTCTAGAAGCACTAGTTTGATCAAAGTATTGAATGAGAAATATGTAGTACATGAGTGTACATTGGACAGTTTTGCCCCATGTTTTTGTATATAGTATGTTTCAGTTAGCCTACACAGGTATAGGACCTCTCTAGTCGTACACCCATCTGGTACCCCTCGATTAACCTGTATTCATTTCACCTGAGTCCTCTTCGAACCGTGCTCTACAACTAGCACGAGCTTCATAAATTCTTTAAAGTTTTAAAAGTACAGAAACAACCTCTGAGGTGAGTACAGTATTTTACTTTACAATTTGCTTTCCTCAATTTTACAGGTCCCTAGAAGTAACTGTTGAGTCAGTATTTGTAATTTTGTTTGAGAAATGATTTCGTTTGTATATAATAGGGAACTTGTTTCGTTTCTGTATAGTGTTATAGATTGAGGAAGATATGAGCAGAATGTATTCATTTGGCTCTTGTGGATATGATTCAAAATGATTCTAACGTGAAGTGTGTAGAGTTAAGTCTCGAGTAAACGAAAATGTTGAATTAAAATACTATCAGTGTAATTGTGCTATAACATCTTAGTTACAAGCTAAAGTAAAGCAGCACTGCCACGTTGTAATTGCGATTATTCCCCGAATTCCAAATATAGACAGAGCTATGTGAGTCATGAACTGTATAAATGTGTGTTAAGCTTTAGTGTATTTATTGGTATGTAGGGCCCGCCGTTGACGGTGTTATGAATTGGAGTTTTCTACGGTGGACCAAACCAAACAGCTATGCATTGGAGTGTAAGACGAACGAATACCCGAGCCAAAAGATGAATATTGAACAGAGTATTCTGCTGTTGTGTATATAAAGTTGAATATGTGTATTAGTAAACTTGTTTGTTTTGGTTCACTTTGGAAGCCACCCCAGTCAGCATTAACCATCTCTTGAAGACTCTAGATAGTTTACCAGAAACGTGTTTTTGATGTTTTACAGAAACCTAAGTCAGGGAGAATTTCGATGTCTCTTCAGTACTTGTCATAGAAATTGCAAACTCAGGACTAGTTTGTCTGCTATCATTTTGAAACTGGGCATTCGTATTGAGATTGTCGTTGATGGAATCAAGATTTCTCTTTCTTAGAAACCAAATGAGAAGCAAGAGCTGACATAACGGATCCAAAATATATCTCATCTGTATCTCAGTACATAGAAGGCCACTATAGAATTCCTGATCATGAAGCTTACCTATTGATTGCTAATTTCAAATTATTGCCAAACAATGACTCAATTTTTCTTTTACCAGCATTTTTCTGATTGCGTACATTTAACAAAATCATACCAAAATAATTCTATTTAATTTTACATTTCTTACCTATTTTTTACTTCTTTATAAATAATTTAAAATCTGCAATGATTTACTTAGTATTACATGTCAAATTCCATATAGTTTCTTTTTCAGATTTGTTTTTGAAGAAGGATAAACTTTGTTGGATGCTGGACGCAAATTTTTCACAACCATAGATTCAAAGAGAAAATTTGATCAAAAAAGCACAGCTTCAATATGTTTTCTAATATTAATTTATTTTGTTGCAGTGCCGCTCTTCTGAGCCACAGGTAAAGCATTTTAATCCTGTGCAGAATTTCTGATGTCGGCACACTTCCTTCGGGAATAGAAGCCGTGATGATTGAGTATAATTGATTAAAAAATTGGATTAATCAAAGCAATTCCGTGTGTACAGTTCACTGTAAGTCTACAAGCCTCGATTTAGCTGCACGAAGCATTAAAAAAAGAACACATGGGTTTGAAAATAATACATCTCACATGGCGTAGGATCGGGTAGGGGGTGGCATGGGGGTATTTTGCC
Source organism: Ostrea lurida (assembly GCA_903981925.1). Taxonomy (NCBI): domain Eukaryota; kingdom Metazoa; phylum Mollusca; class Bivalvia; order Ostreida; family Ostreidae; genus Ostrea; species Ostrea lurida. Next base: position 5,658 of record CAJDSM010027224.1, on the reverse strand, counting down.
CGCCCAATTATTTTTCAAGCGTATAGATAATTACTATTTAGTGGAACTGAACTCTGTGTGCCTTTTTTCCCCTTCAATGCTTGTCAAAAATTTAGAAAGTTTTGCCCCATCATCATTCAAAACAGAGTAGTGTGTATTCGCCTTTTAATTATTTATTGTATTCAGTTATGCTGTCACATTTTAGACGGCCCCCTCCCCTTCAGAAAAAGAGCAGTGTGCGATGTGCCCCCCCCCCCCTTTTTTTTTTTTACTTTGCTTGTCACATTACTTTAATCAGTTTTGCCCCCCCCCGCTTTCAATAACAGTGCTTATGCCTACATGTATGCTTCATTTCAGAAAAGTCTATGATTAAACCTCTCAGCCATTGATGACTATGCACAAAATACGTGTAATAGACCATTGAACACTTTGTCAGGAACAGCAAGGCCTCTTGCCAGTTGATTGGCTCCCAATCAGTGGTCATCTTTTTCAATCAGAAGAACAAGTGTATCGTGCGACAAGTGTGGTTATGTTCCACAAGCGCGCCCTCGTCAAGATGTGAAATAAACCCTTACATGTATGACCAACTAAATGTTATTTTGATGATACTTCATATTTTTAATTTTATTGGCTGTGATCATAAAGTTTATAAGATCTTCTAAAATTAACAAACTGTAAGTTCTTGGAACAGAAGATGTGTTCAAGTCTGTGCAGTTTCTGCCAATTACAAGAAGATACCAAAACACCTTGATTTTATTGCAAAAATGTAAAAGATATTTGGAAAAATTACTGAGGATTTTTAAAATCAAACATAACATTTGAAACACGATGATCGATTGGTACTTTTTTGGAGAAACTAGCACCACAAAAACTCGTAATCTTCTCATTTCGTATTATCGCCTTTCTTATTTATAAAGTGAAAATGAAACTCACGACTAGAAAATGAATTAGAATCAGAGTGTTAGTAAAAAAAATTCAAACATAATTTAGTTATACTATATGAGAATAAAAATAGAAGAAATAAACATTAGAATGATACCAAATCACGTTCATGACTATCGATGTGTTATAATATTATTAATTATTCATTAATCTTGTCAATAAATGTATAATATATGTATAACAATGCATTTTCTTTGTGAATCGTGTACATAAGTGAGGTCCTATGTGAAGGAGACGGTCCTTCACATTTTTGTGTACGCTGGGGGCAAATGGATCTTGGTGTAGTGTGCCTTGCAGGTAAACTAAAGGTGAGCCTTACCTATTATAATCATTGCATTTCTATACTGATGGAAATATTATGTGTATTTTATATTTGATGGATATCAATACTAGCGAATTACTGAATGTACATCTATATTTAAAATATATTTGACTATGATGAAAATATATAATAATTATATACTTCTTTCAAACTAAAGTACATTAATGTATAACATTCATATGAGAGTATATGTGGAATATGTTCATTGATGTATGTTTTGTGTGATAATATGAAATAAAAAGATTTAAAAAAAAAAATGTATGTGTGATAAAAATTATTGATCTTGTCTATTTAGTTGTGTCAAATTTTCTTCAATATGCATGATTAGACAAAATAAAGTAAGCATCCGTTTCAACCTCAAACTATTCCATTTCAAGTCTAATGCTATTGTTGATGATGAAATCCATGTAGAATATTTTTTAAAAAATTTTGGTAAATTTAAGGGCAGATGGGTCGAATCCCCCTAAACTAGAATTTTAAGATGTGTTATAAATCTAAAGCATGACTTTGAAGTACCTCGTATCTCTTCGTAAGAATTCTATGGTCGTTTATAACAATTTAGTTACCAATATGACCTACCATTGAGTAAATTGCTGTCTGATGTGTTTCATAAGCCATTGTAAGCCGTTTTTCACACAGCTATTTGACCCACGTATGTTCCGTTTACCTGATTCGAAGACTATGGGCTCACGGCGGTGTGACCGGTTCAACAGGAGATGCTTACCCTCCTCCTAGGTACCTGATTCCACCTCTGGTGTTGTCCAGGGGTCCTGATTGGCCCAACTCTTGGTTCTTTTTCTTTTTCTTTTTTTTTTGGTATTCTAGTTTAGGACTACAAGATTTGATCACTGTTCCTTATCTTTGGCCTGTCACTGAAAGGGAAGTAGGCGTTGTTAAATAATAAGTAGGATGCTGAATGTGGATTAATGCCAGGTTTCGTTTAAAAACATTGTGATTATGAGTCGTACAAACAAACAAACGTTTTACGAAGCCTTTGCAGCTGGAATAATTAGATTAACTTCAATTATAGAATCGCAATGACAATACAAATAGGCGAAGGTAACATCGTGTTAAACGTAATCATATCCAAAAAGACATATTACAGAATATCGAGTGTTGGGCAACAGCGGACCCTCCGACAAAAGCGAAGGGCAGGATCAGTTGCCATGAGGAGTAAGCATTCCTCTGCCGACGGTCACACGTTACCGCCGTGATGCCCGTAGTCAAATAAAGTAAACGGATACCCGTTAGTCAAATCTAGTCTAACAATAGTATAAACAAAATCAGTCAACATATTGACTTAGTATACTTTGTAATCGCAAACAAAGGTCATTATTAGGCGACCGTTAGGAATTTGCGAAATGATGACTTTAATACGAGATTCCGTTTTATAACCCTGCAACATCAACTTTTTTGTAGTAGTGTCTTAATTCTAATGTTTAATTCCATTGCATGAAATTCAAAGATGTGTTCAAATTATACGCCAAATGTAATTGATTAAACTTGCACAGAATAAAACAAGACTTGAAAGTATCAAGTAAATGGAAAGAATGTTATTTGTGTGGAGAATGAGCCGTGATAGGTACTCCGGGTTAGAGTTAATCAACAGTGTCTCCAGGTCATTTAAATCAGTCTGTTAGCTAGCCCGTGGCGTTCGAACCTACTTTTATTTATCATAATTAACCTGTTTAAAGCATCATGATGAAGAAAGTGACATCAAGTCGATTAATCCAGAGGGAGAGGAACTACAGGTTTCTGTCAGAGATAACGAGAAATGTAAGAGATTTAGCGTTACTTCTTGGTTTAAGTCTACACATGTTTGCTGGTGACTGGCTTGCCTGTCGCGTGTTGTCTGTTTGTATCTTGCGTTACAGTAGGCACTTGCATGGTCAACATGGTACAACCTCGCTGCGTTGGTGTAATGGTAAAGATTGCTGCTTTTGTTGAAATGAGTCCCGGCGATATGTGAAATGCTTTGATGTGTCACGTCACGAAGTCTGGTCGGATTATCTAAACATCTTCATATGTATTTACCAATTTCCCAAATCTGTATGTATTAATTATACCGCTTGTTCACCATTATGAATAGTTTGAGCGAATATAAAGCATATTTTTAAATCAGAAAGTTCTTTCAACTCAGGTTCTTATTTCCCCTGACAGGACTTTCACCTTCAGTTCCGGGGGTTGTCAAGAAAACGGCACCAAATGTAACATCGGGAAGGATAAAATAAAACAGACCAGACCGGGATTTGATTTATGCATGTCCATGCTTCATTGAGGCCCTGAACGGCGGAAAATATGTGCCGTGTTTTAAAAATGGTAGATTCAATATTTTTTATGCCTTGTATAGTTGTTATACGTGTTGCTCCATCTCAAATGTATTTGCTGCGGAAATGATGATACGTATTTGGCATGTACATGCACAAGCACCTGAAGTGTGGATTGTTGTTACACCCCCCCCCCCCTCCTCTTCTGATTCACTACAGATATATACTGTAAAATGAGTTTTAAAAAACCAAATCGACCAAGAGTCCATTGCAAAGACAAAGGTCCGCAAAAATAATGTGGGCCAACTCTATAACGGAGGATTCGCAGTCTAGGAAATCAGACATACAGTCTAGGAAATCAGATATACAGTCTAGGAAATCAGATATCTAGTCTAGGAAAAGAAATATACAGAAAGGATGAAAAGCACATTAGAGAGAGAGAGAGAGAGACGAGAGAGAGAGATGAAGAGAGAGAGAGAGGAAGAGAGAGAGTGAGAGAGAGAGAGACTGAGAGAGAGAGAGAGAGAGAGAAATTTAAATCTTAAAATACCAGATTTTAGTTTATTCATTGATGCTAACAAAATATAAACCCATGATACCATGGTGCAATGTCAACATTTTCCAAAATGAAATTGTCCCGGATGAGGGGGGGGGACTTCATAATTTTATGGGTAGGGACGTGCCGCTGACATTGCAGACACCCCCCCCCCCCCTTTTCATATATTTTAGATTTGAGAATTGTATACCTTTTCATATAATTTTCTGTTCAAATGGTGACCTTTTCCCATATGACAATAAATTGGATTGTACTTTTGTTTGCCCTTGTATACTATAGACGAAATTCTACTACTTATTGAAGAGGACTCAAAATTTTTTGTGCATGCATTTACATTGAAGTTGTTGACAAATTTGCATAATGTTTTATTTAATTTCAACGGTACTACAACTGTAACGAAAAAACATTAGCCTGTCAAGGTCAGAATAGCTATGTTCTCATTAAAATCAAAAGTTAAAACATATGTGCCTTAACACAGAAACATTATTGTCACTTTATGTAGCAAGTGTCCTGAATTATGGTTGTGAGTATGGGGTAGTCATAATGCCAGAGATGTAGAAAAGATACAGTTAGAGTTCATAAAATCTGTTTTAGGTGTGCGAAAAAAACATAAATTCTGCCTCAGTGCATTTTGAAACCGGGAGGCTACCTTTGAAAGTTATTCGATTTTTTAGAATGTTCAAATTTTGGTTTAAAGTTTTGCGTAGTGAAAATTGTATTGTTAAAAATTGTTATGATGAATTACATGTATATTACAGTTGTGACAGGTTGAAGAATTGCAGCAAAAATTGGGCCTATTGCATAAAAGAAAAATTGTATGAGATAGGGTTAGGATATATTTGGTGTGAACAAGAGAATGCTACTTCTAAATTTTTCTTTCCTATTATAAAACAAAGGTTGACGGATATTTTTATTCAATGTTTAGTCGAGCAAATTAATTGTTCTTCTAAGTGTATTATTTACAAACATGTTATTGACCATTTTTCCTTGCAGTATTACCTTTGTAAACCTTTACCTAATATAGTACAAAAGGCATATTAGCCAAATTAGACCATCTTCTCACAATCTTGAAATTGAAACAGGCAGCCATAACAATATACTTTTAAGAAAATAGAGTGTGTAAATTATGTAAAAATGACATAGAGGACGAGTATCACTTTGTATTAATTTGCCCTAATTACGAGGAACTTCGTTGTAAATATATCAAAAAGTACTATTGGTAAAACCCATCTGTTTTTAAATTTGTACAATTATTAAGTGTTCATAATATAACAATAAACTTTGTAGTTTAGGGAAATATATTACATCTTGCATTTAAGATGCGGGATAACCATCTTGTTTCAAAGTTGTTCTCCTTTCATATTATAATTTGTACACCACCATACATATGCCATTTTTTTGTTACATGCATGTATGTATGCATATTGTAATATATAATGTAATAAGATGTACGTCTTAAAAAGATACATATGTGCTTAGAATTTGTTCCCAAGCGCTCTCATTCTACACGAAATCTGCCCCATGCACCCTCCCCCTCAGCGCTGCCCTGGACCCACTGCATATGGGTGTAGGAACCGGGAGGGGGGGGGGGC
>CAJDSM010027217.1:20123-45113 GCA_903981925.1 Ostrea lurida | reverse complement strand
TTTATGACGAAGAATGTAACAAGTTGCTTGTATTGACGGCATTTAATCATTTGTTGGAAAAATTGAGTTTTTGGAACCAGTCGCAAAATTAGGATAGAATACAAACCGCAATCTGCGGTAGTTTGAAGAGCTTACAAGTGATAGAGCATCATACGATTCGCGTCTTCTCGTTTTTTGCGAATGTGATGTGGACCTATTGTTGGGTAAAAAGAGAAAGATACGAGTAAATATCGTACTTCGATCTTCAAATTATGCCCAAAAGGATAGCTGCAAGGTATTTGGGTAACTCTGCGAAATCTATATAGGAGCACATATATTAACCAGCAGAATTGGTATATTTCTTTCAAATGTAATCACAGTAACTGAGTAAATCTGCCAGTTAACCTGTCAATAGCGGGTACAAGTCTAGCAAGAGTGATAGATAATATTTCACTCATATGGAGACGTCACCATTGCCGGGGAAGGGCTGCAAAATTTAGGCGCACGCTCGGCACTTATGGCCTTTGAGCAGAGAAAGATCTTTATCATGCCACACTTGCTGTGACACGGGGCCTCGGTTTTTGAAAAACCGTCTCATCTGAAGGATCGCGCTATTTAGTCGCGTCTTACGACAAAGCACCCATTTTAGCTCGGGTCCCCAACTTTTTTTTTTCTTCTTCAATTTACGTATCTTCTACTAAAACTTTTTTGTTTAAATTGTTCCTCTACTTTTAACTTTTCATCAATATCAAATTTCTCTGATTTTATTGATCCTTAAAAGAAAGTAAACGAATGCTTATTTGTAAATGAAAACGATGTACCAGATATCATTGTGGGTTGTTTGTAGGCTTTACGTCCCATCGAGAACTTTTCACCTTCGCTAACCAAAGGTTTATGACCCGCTCCACTTCTCTGTGTTGTAGAGAAGCGGATCGGATCTTTATTAAACCCTTGGCTAGCGAAGATGGTCGAGACGCCACCAGTTTTTGGTGCAGTACCAGAATATTCTCTTTAGAGAAGTGAACAGGCATAACCTACATCCATTTACATGTTTTCCAGAATCAAAAGATGAAGGTTTGCGAAGAGAAGTGGATGTAGGCTATACCTGTCCACTTTCTAACGAGAAGAGATCCGGAATGGTCAACAGTGCCGACAACATCATCACAACTAACTACATGAATCTCGCATTAAAATCAAATTCAAAAGAAGTCCAAGATGAAGACAATATACTAGTTTTTAAGTTCAATACATTTTCTCTCAATTTCCTCCTCTCTAGGTAAAACAAATTGAATCCTAAGATATGATATAAAAAGAAATCCGTTTTTACAGATATTATCATAGCTTAAAAATCCAAGATGGTATACTAGTTTTCAAGGTCATTTTCCCTTTTGAGGTCAAACAAGCAGTCTTGAGACCAGAATATGTAAGACATAGAGGAGCTACTTGTAATTACTTCCATTGGTGTTTTAACATAATAGCGCAATTTTGGGACACTTGGCTTGCAACTGGAAGACAAAGTTTATTTCCATCAATCATACACCAGAAATTATCTCATCGGGCGAGCTGAGTATTGCCGATTGGGCTGTGGAAACTAATTAAATTAACTGAGAGGATCACGTGCGTGAAATCATTTCACCTGGACGGGAGAATGATTTCAAACGATGCATCCAGGATTGTTCTGTGTTCTTTCTCTCTCATCTGATCGGTCCATGTTGGGTAGATCCAGATCACTTGCATGTCTGCCAAAGTGACTTCTCGCCTGAATATTTAGTGTTTCTCTTAGGGTCACAGGTACGCGTTTGGCATTAACTTTCATGTTTCTGGCTTTTATTGCTCTTAGTTTTCTTAGAGATAGTCAGTAATTCGGTTGAGATTCGCTCGGCTGGATATTTGGAATAGTGGCCTCACCGTGGAGGTGAGGCACTATCCAAATTCCAGCGAACCGAATTCAACCGAGATTAATTGTCTGATGCAACGTATACACATGTCACAAGCTTTGCCCGCTGAAATTCTGGTAGCACTATCAATCATTGTGTTGTTTTTGGTTGTTTTTTTTCTTTTTTGTCGATGGGATCTAAATTGCTGTTCGTTCCAGAAGTATCCATTATCATCGAATTTTTCTCATACATCCTTGTACGACATCGCGTTCGATTTCTGGAATGGGGTGCACGATCCGCCTTAACCGAGCACTCCGATATGGTTAATTTTTAATATTATTTAAATGAGATCGATCGTTCAGAACCCACCCACCCCCCCAAGTCCTGAGGGGAACAATAGACAGCTTTACAGTATTGCTTTTATACAGAGAAAAACCAATAAAAAATGTACATAACCTTAAATTCCCATTGCACAACATTTTGAAGCTATTGCCCAAAACTATGAAGTAAATCGATCTGATATTTGGTTGTTTGCTAAGAACTTCATTGCAAATACCATAGAATGCAAGTTTCATTGATCTTAAGGACGACATAAATATATATACAAGCAAAATCTCGATGAAAGATCAAGAATTCCTCATGGTTACTTATGAAATGTCCACAGATCTAATTCAAGGGTTAAGATGTTGATCAGTCATCGAACTGGCCAAGTTTAACCAGAAAAGAAAAGGTCTGTGAGTGTGACCTCTGTATGAATTTGTCCTGTTATCCTAATTTCTGTTCTGTCGTTCGAATTTCCGCATATTCATAAAAAGATTACTTCATCGGTGTAGCGTTTTATTTCACCTATCTTGGTCCTACACACACTCACATACAAAGATCAAATCTTCTACACATGCATTGGCAAGACACCCAACATCTACATATAGGCCTTAAATAAGGAGAACAAATGCTAGATCGCTAGTCTAAAATGTCGTTGTTGAAAAATGTTTGATAATTAATAGTGATACAACACTTCACCGAACATCAATTCCAAATATTCAAAGAGACAGATCATCATATCAAAGAGGAATAGTTTTTACAACAATAACTAATTTGAAAACAAGTTTAAAGCAAAAACACAAATATTTATATCATTAGCCATCAAAATTACCAAGGATTGTCAAAGATATTCGTAATACATCAATCTTGATCAATGTACATGCATATACCTTGCTTAAAATTTTCTAAGCAGACCAGTGCATTAAAATTTGCAAAGTCAACAATATAACATACAAAGTAATTAGATTTTCCTCTATGCATACAATGTGTCTCATCAAATTTTCAAACCTGTATTTGAGCAATATATTATAAATTTCATTAGAAGCAAACTGAATCATTCATAATGAATTGGATCTATATATATATATATATATTTGAAAGTGGATGGAAAGGATCACTTTTACATTCCTGCATCACCAAGGAAACGAATATAATTTAACTATAACCCCCCCCCCTAATTTTTTTTTGTTTTCAATGAGAATTTTTCTTAACGATTTGCACATTATAGAAGTATATACTAGTACATTGTACACACAAACTCTTCACTTTAAAAGTGGACTACGATGCGGGTTGTTTTTGTTTGTAAAAATAATGTCAATAATTTTCTTGTTCCCGAGATTAGACTCCATTAATTCTGCACTTCCGAAATGATACAGGCAATATCAAGATTGTTTAAAACTTATAACAGAATGTGTATATAACTCATACACATATAAAATTTTACAATATTATTTGTCTTATTGTTTCTCTCTACAGGAAGTGCATTCTTCATATATTTGAAAGACAAAAAATATACTTTTTTATGTATAAAAATAAAATTTGTAACATTTCCACAAATCACTTATGCTCGTTATATGGTTAATTAAATCGGATTTCAAACATCATTAATGTCTCTAACAAGACAGTAGCTCTACCGGCTACATAAATGCACAACCCTACAGAGATCTTGTATTATGGATGAAATTATAGGCTTCAAAAAGTAATTATCTGGTTCTCAGGCCATGGACAAAAGAGCATTTAAAGAAATCAAACAGCTGATATATAAACAAAATCAGAATTAAATTTTGGTGACAATTTTCTGCAATCTTAGTTCAAGTAATGTTATTCAATATGTTATACACAGAAATCTTGATACAGAACAGACAACTCTTTAAAAACTCAAAAATTGGCTGAATTCACAATTTAGAGTACACTTTATTGAGTGATTAGATATTGCCATAGGTAAGTTAGTGAATGTGTTTTTCAATCTGTGTATATTACCTGGCCTAGCATCATTAATTTTCCATTCAAAACAAATAAATCCTCTTTCAGAATCTAGTACAGAAAAAAATGGCTTGAGAACCAAATGTTAAATTGATGAGTCTTAATATAAATATAGCAGAGGACTGAGAGCGTTTTCTATACACAATTCACCTTTAATATACATTTTTTGGGGCACAGAATATTGATACCATATTTCATAGCTCAAAATTCTCAAATATGAACACACACTTGTTCTAAATAATATCGAGTCCAGTACATATATCGACATGAAATACTTAATCCTGCACGAATTATTGTAATAGTGGTCACAGAACCGGAACCAATCAATAACTTGCATTCAGTAGAGAAAATAAAAATATCAATCAAACCTGCTTAATCAAAACTAACAGAAAAGCATATAACACATATATATATTCTTAACTCTTTGTGTAACAGAGAGGTCGAGATTTCAAACACGTACAAGTAGTGGTAGGGATTCATTGAAAAACTTGGTATATGATGTCACAATTTCTCATGTTGGTATGTCATCTATTTTTCACTAAAGTAGGTGTCTACATTTTAACACAAACATGCAGCTCTAATGCCCGGTATGAAAAGTAAATTGCATTCTCTGTGTTATCAAAACTTCGAAACGAAACAAGCCAAGTTAAATGTTTGATACACATTTTTATGTTGGACATTGTCTTCATAAAAAGTTAAGGGAAACATGTCCGTCTGCATGTGACTACACGCAACGGTACATAAGAGAATTGTGCACGTCTACTGTGTATGTCTACTCAAAACTACGCATAACTACATGTACATGTTTGAAATCTCCATCTCTCTAACACTCAACCATGTACAATATGGCAGTAGTGTTTTGCAGTATTTAGTGTTGTCTGCACACAATAAATATTCACGTGATTATAACGTAAACTCTCAGCTAAGTAATACAAAGCTCATGAGCTGTAATCAATAGTAAAATAATAAACATCGGAAAAGAAGGTAATAAATTATTGGGGAAAATCACAACGAGAACAATAATTAAGGCATAAATACAAGGTGAAGGTAATATGCACAAACATCCCATAACAGAGCAATGTCTATATTAAGTGAAGTCTTTGTACAGTGTCACATGGTTTGTGTTCATTTTGAGGTGACAAGGGGTGGTAACTGAGAATATGCAAAATTGTGAGTAGTCTTTGGAATTCGTAATGCATGCATCAACTAAAAGGATTTTTTTTTTGTGTTAAAACACGAAAAATTATTTATAAAGGCAAGAGTAGATAAACACTGACAATATATATTTTTTATAAAAGCTGAACCGGAAAAGTTGCAATGAAAGGAAGACCCTAGCATACTGTGTATGTCAAAGCACTTGTTTCATACACAGAAGTTTCCATGATGGTTGGATTCTGATTAAAATTCATGATTGTGCTCACGAGTCTATAGGTATAAACCAGCCTGCTAACATGGATGTACATATCTTTTCATGGAATTCTCAACTTTCATATGTAAGCAATGAATAGATGTGGGCCTGAAATATCAAATACATTTCTTTTTGAAAAAATGAAGTGATAATATCTATTATCAACATCATATTCTTGCCTGTAAATTAACTAAATTTAGTTATAGGAAAATAGTTTTAAAACTATTATAGATTTTGAATAACTTAACAATTACTGTATGAAAATACAAAATTCCTCAATAATGTTTATAATTGAACAAATGCTATGAAATTAATGTCTGTTGATATTGCATATCCCTTGGGTCAACATTCCTATTTAATGACCCCTCTCTAGAAGGGCCCTGTGAGACATTGCGTGTTGAGGATCGGGAAAACGAACTCTCCCTGGAAGTTTCTCCCCTCGATCTCGTCTGTTTCCGGCCCCTACGAAACAGTTTTTTTAGGCTCCCGCCAAGGGAACGAGATTTCTTGAGATTCGGCGTTTCCGGTGCTTCTCTTTTCCCCCTCACCAACTCAATATCATCTGTCAAAAATTAACAAACATGCCATAAGTTTTCATGCTTGCAGAATAAACATTAACAATTCAAGTTTTACGATTTACTTAATAAGATAGTTTCCTAAATTGAATTATGATGTTTTACAATTATTTTCCTAATCTAATATCACATTTCCTGTTACTTCATGATAATGCTTAACCATAATTTCAAAATACAAAATAAACAAATGGGCATAGGGGACTAGTAGCTAAAGCAAAAGGTGACTTATTCTTGCATGGCAGTCAAAGCTGTGGTTTGTGCCAAGGTCATGCATAGTCAATAAAATTTACTAATTTTCGTTCTGATAATTCATACTTCTGATATATATTTTCATCTACTAAATAATCTTTTCTATAACATACTACTGATAAAACAATACACACTAATGCATATACATGTGCTGCTGACATCCATTGTGTTGCTTGATTTGAATTAAATCTGGTGTTTTTAAAATGCACTTTTGATCTTATATCTCATTCATTTATAAAATACACACGACAAACTTATAAGACAACATGAAAGTAGTAAAAAAAAAAAAAATCCCTTCCTAACACACCCCCCCTTCTTCCAAAAAAATTGCATCTTTAGAACAAGAGCTTCACAAGGCAGCGCACATCTCACAATGAGGGTCAACAAGCTCCTGTGGTGACCTTGATCTTTGACCTTTTGACCCCCATATCTATAGGATTCTTTTTCTCTTAATAACAAAGCTACCTGTGAAATATTAGATCAAGCAAACCTAAAATGTGGTCTGTAGAGTGTTTACAAGCTTTTTCTATGAGGTCCCATTGTGACCTTGACATTTGAACCCCCAAAATCAATAGGTGATAACAAAGCTACCTGTAGAGTATCAATCTATGGCCTGTAGTGTATCTACAAGCTCAGTGTTACACATATAATCACCCCCACACAAACAGTCCTGCTACTGTATCCCTTTTGTGAATGAATCAAGAGGGAATAAAAACGTAGGTGACAGAAGCTTGCAAACTGAGCATTACATAATGTATTCCTTATCAATAATGAAGAACCAAAGTTGATTAAATATTTGGCAAAAATGATCTAATTTTCAGAATTTTGCCTCTATTTTTCATTATTTTGCAAATATAAGTGTTATATTTGTGAATAAATAAGCATGCATTTTTATCTAATGTTCAAATTGTTATCAACTATTGAAAAAATTAGTTGTACATGAACTAATACTTTGATGGGAGTTATGAAAATTCCGTATTTCTACCCTGCATCTAATTTGTTTGTGCAAAATACAAATGAAATAAACAACTAAAAAATCTTGAAACCATATCCAACATCAAACTCTACTCAACCATGAACAACATTCAGTGAACCAGAGCAAAGGGATGCAGTGAACCTTTAGATTGTGGCTTCCCAGGGCCAGAATCAGGCGGCTGCAGATAGTTTGAGCCTTCTCTCTGAGAATTGCTTGACCTATCAGCACTCTGTGAGCGCTTCTTTGAACGAGAAAACCTTTTCTTGATTTGACGTGCAAGGGACATGCCCTTCTTTCTGTCTGCAAAGCATGAAGCAAATAACTTAGAGCCATCTACAAGGTGTTTTGTTTATCTACTGTATATTGTGACATATTGTGGAAAGCGATGTGTCATGTGATACTGATAAAACGAGCAATGGTGTTGCTACCTTGCAGTTTAATATAATTAAGTGAAGCTTGGCAATGGCAAAATATCAGGGGAAAAGTAAAATGAACATTTACAAATACAAAGGCATTTCTGAAATTTTAGTTAAAACAAGATTTTCTCATCAATCAATTCTATCATAAGTCAATTGATGCTTTGAATTCATTTTTATACAATGTATTAGCATCCTGATATTGTTTAATTCAGACATGTACAGTACAACTTTAATTTAAACTTAAGAAGAGTATTTTTTTCACCTTACGCAGCTATTACCTTTTGGATCTTGGTGACCTGGTGATGGAGGTTGCGTCGTTACTACGGGAACATCCTGAGGCACCTCTTCCTGACTCTTAGAAGTACAAAAATGAGCCATGTTGAATTTATTGGCAAGGAAAATGAACTTAAAATTTGAGGTACAAATGCTTTAATTACAAAGGTTTTTTTTTCCCAAAGAAACTATCACTTTAATTAAAAAATCAAAGTTTAGTTATCTACAGTTTATGATTCACTCAAGCTTTTAAGCTTATATTGCTAAAGCAGGCCAACTGATGCAATCATTCCCATGAAATATTGAATCATACTTTCTAATTTTCTACAACATGCTTAATCCTGAAGTTTTAATTCTGTTTGCATAATGCAAGTGACACCAACTCAAAATTCCATGCTTACTCTACCCTTTTGTTTAAATTCATACATTGTTCACACAGATGATTTCAGCAAATTCTAATTCATGATATTGAATTTCCACAGTAAATTAGCACCGGGAATTGCAATATTGTATTGGAAATGTTTGATGTGAATTCCAGTGCTCAAGGGCATTCACATCATTCATTTACTAGATGTATCCAAGTAATTCCACACTAAGTTCAAATGAGCATTGGCTTGATAATATTTCCCTGGGAATTATCTAAAAGGATTAAGATTGCAATATGCACTCATGTGAACAATGTATTCTTCTCGCTTCATCTGTTCTAATGACTGATACATACACAAAATGCTAAATCTCTGCTTTTCAAGTTTCAACCTAAATGATTTTGACCCAATTAATCTTTAGCATGATTATGTAGACTTATTCACAATCTAACAGTTTAATTAGGGGATTCAATTTCTGCACTGATCTGAATATCGAGATTTACCCCCTCCCCCTTCTGACTTTGAAAGAACCTTCGTGACTTACCTTTTTGACCCCTGTAATGATGAGAGTACTAGTCCTAGACGGAGTTTTTGATTTGAACTTCCTGTCCTTTAACTCACGAATGGCTGTCTCTGCCACCGATTCTACCCCATTCATTGTTATTACCTCTGCTGTAAACACAGGAAGCGAGGCCCGTAAAAACACATGCTGACAAAACACACTACAGGGAAGTCAGTCCTAAATATGCATTCCAATTAGTACATTATCATGCGGAGTGCATGATTTGTCACCATAGAGGACATGCGTGATGTTTCTCAATAGTGTATGATTTTTTGGTAACAGTTATGTACAATTCACTTGCACTCAATCTCATTTCTACGGGGGGAAAAAAATATCTTGGGGTAATATTATGATGTCCGTTTTAGAGTTAGTGTATTTCAATAGTTCCTGGTTGTTGCAAGTAAAGATGTAAAGTCAGCTGTTATGTATCACAGAGAGTTGTGATATAATTATATGTGGACATTACTACAATATTAAAGTTATGGCAAAGAAGGGAGAAAAATCTTTGGATCAATCGGGTATCGAACTCAGTACCATTGCATTACTATTTACTTGGTGATCTCACCACTGTGCTATCCAGACCAATATACAATGTATGGTAATATTATTACAATATTAAAATTTGAACTTTTTTGGGAATCATACAGGAACTCTTCATATCTAAATGAATTTTTTTTTTTAGGCGAAATGTCAGAAACATCACACAGGTCCTCAATCTGTGTGTAAGAGTATTGAAGACAGTTTTTTCATTTATCACATCTAACAAAACGGTAGCCATTCCACATTTTCTTCTGCTACCACTGATTCATGAAAACTGCTGGCTTTGACACTCATTTTCTCTATGTAAGATATTACATTGTACAAACTTTAGATGTGTACTGATATTTGTGTTACATACAGTGTAACAGATTCCCCCCCCACTATATTTTCATTCTTAATCCAACCATAAATATGACTAACTGTAAGAGAATTTCAAAATACAGAGTTATGTATGATTGCTCTTTTCTCCTAGTTGTCATTAAAAGTTAATTAAGTAGTTTAATTGCCGTAGTAACTTCACTTCTGTAGTCGTTGTATCGACATGAATTATTTTCCCCTGGGATTTTTCCGTAGAAATATTGTAATTCTTAGTAAATTTTTCCATACATTTCTTTCGTGACATTACAAACAAATCTATCTACGACTGATTAATAAAAATTTTTTCAAAAGTTCACAAACTGGTGAGTGCTGTCTGTCTTGAAGTAAAACTTGTCATGCAGGGTGCTCACAGCCTGAGTATGTGGGGTGTCACAGGCAGTACCAAAACAGAATACAATGTCATGTTCACGCCTGATTAATTTACTTACATAACCGTGTCCAAAGTCTGAAAATCAGGTAGTGTGCTACACACAAGGAAATACAGGTACAACAATGGACTGTAGGATTTCCTACTTTTACATGATAGTGCATATATACCTGTATTGTAGTTGGAAAGAGGTTACTTTTTCACCCTTAAAGTTGAACTATTTGAAATTCTCGACATCAAAATCCAAATCACAGAGATTACAGAAACTTGCACGAATTAAGCACAGCAAATAAAACCAAAATCTTAGCAGTATAAAAAAAAAAAGGAGATCAGCTCACTCGGAGAGAATGCAATGTTAGATGTTCACTTGGTGAAATGTCATGTGTAAATTATACTAAATGGACATCAATTTTTACATTTTAAAACTTTGGAATTTTATGATATATGTGATTTTAATATGAGCTATCATAAAAAAAGTGGTATATAAAATAAAGTTATTCAACATGGTGGAAGTGAGATGTTTCCGGTGAGTATTTGTGCGATTTATCCACGCTAATACAGAAATCCACTGTGTAGGACTCAAGTGTTAGTAAGATCCTGATTGGTCAAAATTACCTGAAGATGATAGCGACATATTCTGCTGGCGTGTACTGGCGCTGGTTGTGTCCAGTGTGTCTATACTTGCGTTTTCCGACAATTCAAAATCAAAAACATTTTGCTTCTCTATATAATGTGGGGACGCTGGAATAAAAAGTAGGAGATACATGCAAAACAATCAGATGTATTATGTTATATACCTTGGTTTGAAAAAAAAAGAACAAAAAGAAGCAAACATTTCACCCATTCATTCTTGTTTGCTAATAAACACACATACATACATGCTAAATACCAGCTTCAAAACACCCAATTGCTTAAAAGTTGCTCCCAAACAAAAGAACTTTTTGTGACTTTCCATACGTATCACTCTAACACAGAGGTAAGGAAATCTAATTTATACTACTTTTTATACCTCTTTCCAACTTTCACATAATTTATGCAGATCAATATACAGAAGTACAAACAACTTTACATAATACTTGAATACACATTCTATCACAATGAAAGATTTCCTTGTTTCCCCATATGACTTAATTTCATATATTGGAGGTGGTGCTGTAGATACAAAAGGGATCGGAAGTTCATGCTGCCAACTGCCTAGGGTGGAATGATTGAAAAAAAAATATGTACATGTATCTATAAATAAAATTTTTCACAAAATATAATAAGAGCAGTCCTGATGGCACTAACACCCCACTGAATCATTTTCTTGTGTCAGGGCCCATGACCTTCACCTTTGACCTACTATCCTAAAATTCCAAGGAAATCTTTCTTTAGTCATGTCCATTACACATCTTCCCGCCATAAGGGCAAGAACATACTTTCCATGTAGTGCCTCAATATGGCTTTGTGATAATGATGGAGATTGTATGTTATGCATGATAATAACCTCTGTCTACAAATTTACAAAAAGGCAGGGTAAAAACCCCTATAATGGTGTGTTGACAGGATTTAAAAGCTATAAAAGATCTATTAAAAAAACCAGCTTTTTAAACTGTATTATTCCTAGTCATGTTTTGCTGACTTACATGTACTTTATCTGAGAAGCTTTCCTCTTGTGTAAAAACATTACAGATGACCGTAATGTAAACTATTCAATCCTACATAAGTAATGAAGATTATCATCATCATCATACGGAAAAATAATCTCCATTTGAACTCATCTTTAAAGGAATGATTTCTTTGAAGCCCTTTAATTGATGGTGTACTACCAATTAATGGAGTTTCCTAATACTATTGGATTAGTTTTGATGTGTTATACAAGCATGAAATCTGTCAGCATACCATCCACTGCAGCCTCATGTCGCTGATTTTTCTGCCTCTCTGTTGTCATGGTTGTCGTGGTAACCAGAGTGCCCCCTGGTGTTCTGGCCTGGTTGACTTGAATTGTTCTCTTGGGAGATGTAACGCTTTTCTGGTTTAGGACTGGGCCCAGCCCATTTGTGTCAACAGGATCCAAGAAAAGAAACTGTTAAAATTCAATATTTTTTGAAAAAAATAGTATCTGGGAATTGAGGAATTAATTTAATAGGGAAAAACGGAAATTTTGCTTTCATGTAAAAGACAAAATAAATGCCATATATATTCATGTTACCATCATTCAATGCACTGAAAACAATTAAAGCTTGTACATGACACAGTGGATGCAGGACGCAATGCTGCCTGAACTTTAAGTCACAGTCCGAGTTCAACTCATCATAACTTGCACATACCAAATCTATGATTCACATTTAACAATTCTAGATACTCTGCCATGCATTTATATCATAATGAGTGTAAGAATCAGTAACATGACATTCATTTGGTACATGTAAGTTTTTATGCATGAATAAGTATAGAGCAGAGTTTTCCTATCGACTAGAGCTTATATTAACTGCTTTATCTAAGGAAAGATCACTACTTGCCACCTAATGTGAAGATTGATATATCACCTTTATATCAAATGCATGAATAACAAATCATGCATTTAATTTTACCTTTGTAAAACTTATTAAACTTTTTGAAAAAAAGATGTGTATGTGAAACACTAATGCCTCCAAATTCCACATGCAAGTGGAAGGGGCTTGTCAAAAGGATTATACATGTAAATGTCTATCCCTTACCATTCAAAAGTTATTGCCAATGTTAAACTTTTAGAAAATTAGTTCAAAGTTCAAGGTCAAGAATTTTGGCACCAGTGGAAATGGCTTGTCATAAGGAGTACACATGTGAAATATGAAAGCCCTATCACTTACCATTCCAAAGTTATGTCCATTGTTAAAAGTTTTTGAAAAATAAGTCAAAGTTAAAGGCCAAGGTCAGGAGGTCAAAAAATTTGGTATCATTTGAAAGGGCTTGTCATAAGGAATACACATGTGAAATATGAAAGCTCTATCACTTACATTCAAAAGTTAAAATTTTTGAGAAGTAAGTCAAATTTCAAGGTCAAGTAAAAAAAATTTGGTACCAATGGAAAGGTTTTGTCATAATGAACACACATGTAAAATATCAAAGCCCTAGTACCTACCATTCAAAAGTTATAGCCAATGTTAAAGTTTCAGACAAAATGACAGTAGGACAGACAAACAGAATTATGAAATTACAGACAGGACAAAAATAATATACCCCCCAATCTTCAATCACGGGGGACATAAAAAAAAGTAAAAGGACTAGCTGGTAAAATTTTCAATCTACATCTTCTGAAAGATCAACATACAAGTCTTCATTTAACCCTGAAGATTTCCTCTATCTCAAAATTTGATTTGTGCCTGCATGCAGAGTAGCATTCCTTTTCCATCACTTTGTAATGACTGTATAGATATTTCTACTGAGCATTCCAAGAATTCAGAGGCAGAGCAGAGGATCAACAATCCCAGTGTTCCTATCTATACAACACTGATGCACTGGCACTTGCACAGACACAAACAGATTTAGCACATGATATGATTTCAACCGACAAAATATATGCAAGCTTTGCTAAAAATAAAGAAGGCCGACTACCTGAGTATATGGAAAAAATCAGCGCAAGCATTTTGTAAACTATTTTTGCGCTGTTCATTTCTTAAATTTTTCAAATCAATATTAGGCCATGCTAAAAAAATTATTTGTTTGGCATTTGTCAATCAAAGATTTGGCAATGGTTAATCAATTACTTTCTTTACTGATTTCTTTCCAATAAGAAACATTCATTGCAAATTATCTTCAATGATAGAAAATTTTTGAAAGTTTGGTTAGAAAGCAACTTTTTAAAAAAGCAAATGCCAAACAAACTCGCTTTAATTTCAGCTTATAAATAGATTCTGTGGATTTTACATACAGAGGGAACACCTCACAAATTATTTCCTTATGTCTGAATGTCTGACTTTAAATTCTTCATAAATTTGAGTAGTCAGCCATCTTTAATAATGGCTTCCAAACAGTGTGTTTCTTTTCAAGCAACCAAGTTAATTGCCATTTGTCATAATCCAACAATGTACTCTTGGCAAAAGTTGTTAAGACCACGGGAAGAACAATACTACTGATTCTACTTGCAGACTCTCCATATGCATCTATTAATTAACAATTCAACACTGAGCATGTAAATCACTATGTGTATTCCTTCAAATCACAAGCTCACCTTCTGCACAATACAAAAACCCATTGTCAAGGTAACAAATTTCCTCAAAATGATGAACGTGGAAACCATGGAAACAAACACAACTAGATAGTCTATAAATCCACACTCGATAAATATGGCACACATATATACATCAAAGGGAAGGGTTGGTTGAAAAGATCTATTTCTGAGGGCGGCGAAACTGAAAAATTTTACAAAAGACATTTCACTTTTTAAATTAGAGAATATATTGATTTATATTTCCAAATACGACTGCACGGAGAGAAAAAGTCTGATTGACTGCCTGTAAAATCCACAGTGTCTAACTGATACATCAGTTGCTTGTTAACACACAAAGACAAAATACATGTTTGCTCAGCTTTAAACAAAACCAACTTTATAATCATTGCTTTCTATTAATCTAACAGTCAAAAACAAAGCTTAAAAGAAGCCAATCTTGTTGATCAGACAAATACGGTTTTCCTCTGTTACAAAATGTCTCTATTACACAGATCATGCTACTATACATATCATGGATGAAATGGGCTGAACACTGCCGAAGACTTTTTTCTTCCAACACATGTAGAACCATTTATCAGAACTGACATGTATTAACTGCATGTATAGAGTTACTTAGATAATAGATGCATGTGAACTAGTCTATAAAATATGTCTGTATCTTTCTGTGTCACTATACCAATGCAGGAAGAGCAAGAGTTGTATATTATAGCCCTTTTTCTGAACCACATAGAGCAGACCATGATTAAGAATGTACAGTACCTCACAAAAAGAAAGACTAACCTCCACCGTAATGGAGCCACTAGCCATGGTACCGTCATCTGTAACACCCTGTAGTGGGACAATCTGTCTGCTGCTGGCATTTTTCTTAATGTCTTCATAATACACAATGGCCTCACCAAGGAAGTTTTCTGTTTCAACAGGAAAATGTGCCCCTAATTTATACGTTTCAATCTGCTATCATAAAAACAATGCCTTTATTTTACATTTGCTAATCTCCATACACATACATCTAGTCTCGTTCAACCAGACACTCGGTGTCTACGCAAATCTCCGACGAACAGAGAGTCTGGTAAAGACCCGCGATAATAACTGTTACCGCTAGGGAGCGCTAATTCAGTTTCAGTTTGAATCTCCCCACAAAACACAGTCAATTCCAAAAGATTTTATGTTAATTAATTAATACTTCATTAGTGGTACTAAAGGAAAATTTACCAGTACAACAGAAAAACCGCGATCGCTGTCAACTGGAAATCATACTTTCACTTTGCACTCCAAAGTAATTTTGGTAAATTAAACACGCAACGGTTGTATCTTATCCGTAGGTAGAACAGCTAAATAATCCTTTCCTCTTCTATCATTTTATATTTCTAAACACTCTACTTGTAAATCCTCACACTTTAACGTCACTTTCAATCTATTGCAGCTTTCTTCGATAGTCGTTATTTTCGATTGTGGCCTGATCAGCCAATCAAATCACATACCAGGATTCTGGTAAGCCTCGTTTTGACGTTACAAACGTTTTCGCGTATCTTTACCAGACTCTCGGTTTACGGGATTTACGGAGTAGCCGAGCGTCTGGTTGCACGAGACTACATTACATCAAGCCTTCAACCAAGATTCTGGGATTTCTTTACTAGAGGACTATGTATAAGATTATGATTTTATTAGATAGTAACAAGTAAGAATTTGTCAGCTGCCTAAAATTCACTGCCTACAATAATACTGTGGTAGGTACACTGTAAATACATGTACATGTAAGCTAAATCGCAATGAATGAAACATGAACATTATTTACCTCCAGTTGGTCTGCTTTTGTCAATGACTTCAAACTTCATTTCCCTTGTGTTCCCACTCAGGTCACTACAAGACAGGCAGAATAATACACATACATATGTTCCAGTATTCTGATCAGTCAAAAGTATCAGTCAATTGGGTAAATCTGACCAACGTTCCTTTACACGATGAAATATTTCAACTCCGAATAACCATGCAATTACCAATAAAAGAAATGTGAGAAAGCTATTTATCACACAAATGTACTGTTTCCGATTTCATAATGTGGATTCAGAAAAACGATATGAACTCGTAAAAATGCAAATTAGGTAGGTCATCAATCTTGCGCTACGTAAAGAACGCACATCAGACTTTAAAACTGTAAACATTGACGGTAAAAGACATTGTTTTGTCACCATGTGTTTCAAGAGGGTTTTGTGTTTTTTATGAGGTGAAAATAAGTGAACAGAATTCCAAGCTTCTTCAAACGTGATGTTGCAGACAACGTCACAATCGAATTAAGGACGTCAAACAATAGCCAAGCCCAACAAAATTCGGGTTGTGAAATAGAATGTAGGTTCTAAATGACTGATACATACACAAAATGCTAAATCTCTGCTTTTCAAGTTTCAACCTAAATGATTTTGACCCAATTAATCTTTAGCATGATTATGTAGACTTATTCACAATCTAACAGTTTAATTAGGGGATTCAATTTCTGCACTGATCTGAATATCGGATTTACCCTCCCCCTTCTGACTTTGAAAGAACCTTCGTGACTTACCTTTTTGACCCCTGTAATGATGAGAGTACTAGTCCTAGACGGAGTTTTTTGATTTGAACTTCCTGTCCTTTAACTCACGAATGGCGTCTCTGCCACCGATTCTACCCCATTCATTGTTATTACCTCTGCTGTAAACACAGGAAGCGAAGGCCCGTAAAAACACATGCTGACAAAACACACTACAGGAAGTCAGTCCTAAATATGCATTCCAATTAGTACATTATTCATGCGGAGTGCATGATTTGTCACCATAGAGGACATGCGTGATGTTTCTCAATAGTGTATGATTTTTTGGTAACAGTTATGTACAATTCACTTGCAACTCAATCTCATTTCTACGGGGGGAAAAAAATATCTTGGGTATATTATGATGTCCGTTTTAGAGTTAGTGTATTTCAATAGTTCCTGGTTGTTGCAGTAAGATGTAAAGTCAGCTGTTATGTATCAAGCAGAGAGTTGTGATATAACTTATATGTGACATTACTACAATATTAAAGTATTGGAAAAGAAGGGAGAAAAATCTTTGGATCAATCGGGTATCGAACTCAGTACCATTGCATTACTATTTACTTGTGATCTCACCACTGTGCTATCCAGACCAATATACATTGTATGGTAATTTATACAATATTAAAATTGAACTTTTTTGGGAATCATACAGGAATCTTCATATCTAAATGAATTTTTTTTTTAGGCGAAATGTCAGAAACATCACACACAGGTCCTCAATCTGTGTGTAAGAGTATTGAAGACAGTTTTTTCATTTATCACATCTACAAAACGGTTGCCATTCCACATTTTCTTCTGCTACCACTGATTCATGAAAACTGCTGGCTTTTGACCTCATTTTCTCTATGTAAGATATTACATTCGTACAAACTTTAGATGTGTACTGAATTGTGTGTTACATACATCTAACAGATTCCCCCCCACTATATTTTCATTCTTAATCCAACATAAATATGACTAACTGTAGAGAATTTCAAAATACAGAGTTATGTATGATGTCTTTTCTCCTAGTTGTCTTAAAGAGTTAATTAAGTAGTTTATATTGCGTAGTAACTTCACTTCTGTAGTCGTTGTATCGAATGAATTATTTCCCCTGGGATTTTTCCGTAGAAATATTGTAATTCTAAGTAAATTTTTCCATACATTTCTTTCGTGACATTACAAACAAATCTATCTACGACTGATTAATAAAAAAATTTCAAAATTCACAAACTGGTGAGTGCTGTCTGTCTTGAAGTAAAACTTGTCATGCAGGGTGCTCACAGCCTGAGTATGTGGGGTGTCACAGGCAGTACCAAAACAGAATACAATGTCATGTTCACGCCTGATTAATTTACCTTACATAACCGTGTCCAAGTCTGAAAAATCAGGTAGTGTGCTACACACAAGGAAATACAGGTACAACAATGACTGTAGGATTTCCTACTTTTACATGATAGTGCATATACACTGTATGTAGTTGGAAAGAGGTTACTTTTTCACCCTTAAAGTTGAACTATTTGAAATTCTCGACATCAAAATCCAAACACAGAGATTACAGAAACTTGCACGAATTAAGCACAGCAAATAAAAACCAAATCTTAGCAGTATAAAAAAAAAAAGGAGATCAGCTCACCGGAGAGAATGCAATGTTAGATGTTCACTTGGTGAAATGTCATGTGTAAATTATACTAAATGGACATCAATTTTTACATTTTAAAACTTTGGAATTTATGATATATGTGTTTTAATATGAGCTATCATAAAAAAGTGGTATATAAAATAAAGTTATTCAACATGGTGGAAGTGAGATGTTTCCGTGAGTATTTGTGCGATTTTATCCACGCTAATACAGAAACCACTGTGTAGGACTCAAGTGTTAGTAAGATCCTGATGGTCAAAATTACCTTGAAGATGATAGCGACATATTCTGCTGGCGTGTACTGGCGCTGGTTGTGTCCAGTGTGTCTATACTTGCGTTTTCCGACAATTCAAATCAAAACATTTTGCTTCTCTATATATGTGGGGAACGCCTGGAATAAAAAGTAGGAGATACATGCAAAACAATCAGATGTATTATGTTATATACCTTGGTTTGAAAAAAAAAGAACAAAAAGAAGCAAACATTTCACCCATTCATTTGTTTGCTAAAAAACACACATACATACATGCTAAATACCAGCTTCAAACACCCAATTGCTTAAAATTTGCTCCCAAACAAAAGAACTTTTTGTGACTTTCCTAACGTATCACTCTAACACAGAGGTAAGGAAACTCTAATTTATACTACTTTTTATACCTCTTTCCAACTTTCACATAATTTATGCAGATCAATATACAGAAGTACAAAACACTTTACATAATACTTGAATACACATTCTATCACAATGAAGGATTTCCTTGTTTCCCCATATGAACTTAATTTCATATATTGGAGGTGGTGCTGTAGATACAAAAGGATGGAAGTTCATGCTGCCAACTGCCTAGGGTGGAATGATTGAAAAAAATATTGTACATGTAATCTATAAATAAAATTTTTCACAAAATTAATAAGAGCAGTCCTGATAGGCACTAACACCCACTGATCATTTTCTTGTGTCAGGGCCCATGACTTCACCTTTGACCTACTATCCTAAAATTCCAAGGAAATCTTTCTTTAGTCATGTCCATTACACATCTTCCGCCATAAGGGCAAGAACATACTTTCCATGTAGTGCCTCAATATGGCTTTGTGATAATGATGGAGATTGTATGTTATGCATGATATAACCTCTGTCTACAAATTTACAAAAGGCAGGGTAAAAACCCTATAATGGTGTGTTGACAGGATTTAAAAGCTATAAAAGATCTATTAAAAAAACCAGCTTTTATAACTGTATTATTCCTAGTCATGTTTTGCTGACTTACATGTACTTTATCTGAGAAGCTTTCTCTTGTGTAAAAACATTACAGATGACCGTAATGTAAACTATTCAATCCTACATAAGTAATGAAGATTTCATCAATCATCATACGGAAAAATAATCTCCATTTGAACTCATCTTTAAAGGAATGATTTCTTTGAAGCCCTTTAATTGATGGTGTACTACAATTAATGGAGTTTCTAATACTATTGGATTAGTTTTGATGTGTTATACAAGCATGAATCTGTCAGCATACATCCACTGCAGCCTCATGTCGCTGATTTTTCTGCTCTCTGTTTGTCATGGTTGTCGTGGTAACCAGAGTGCCCCTGGTGTTCTGGCCTGGTTGACTTGAATTGTTCTCTTGGGAGATGTAACGCTTTTTGGTTTAGGACTGGCCAGCCCATTGTGTCAACAGATCCGAAAGAAACTGTTAAATTCAATATTTTTTGAAAAAATAGTATCTGGGAATTGAGGAATTAATTTAATAGGAAAAACGGAAATTTTGCTTTCATGTAAAGAAAAATAAATGCCATATATATTCATGTTCCATCATTCATGCACTGAAAACATTAAAGCTTGTACATGACACATGTGATGCAGGACGCAATGCTGCCTGAACTTTAAGTCACAGTCCGAGTTCAACTCATCATAACTTGCACATCCAAATCTATGATTCACATTTAACATTCTAGATAACTCTGCCATGCATTATATCATAATGATGTAAGAATCAGTACATGACATTCATTTGGTACATGTAAGTTTTTATGCATGAATAAGTATAGAGCAGAGTTTTCCTATCGACTAGAGCTATATTAACTGCTTTATCTAAGGAAAGATCACTACTTGCCACCTAATGTGAAGATTGATATATCACCTTTATATCAAATGCATGAATAAAATCATGCATTTAATTTTACCTTTGTAAAAACTTATTAAACTTTTTGAAAAAAGATGTGTATGTGTAACACTAATGCCTCCAAATTCCACATGCAAGTGGAAGGGGCTTGTCAAAAGGATTATACATGTAAATGTCTATCCCTTACCATTCAAAAGTTATTGCCAATGTTAAACTTTTAGAAAATTAGTTCAAAGTTCAAGGTCAAGAATTTTGGCACCAGTGGAAATGGCTTGTCATAAGGAGTACACATGTGAAATATAAAGCCCTATCACTTACCATTCCAAAGTTATGTCCATTGTTAAAAGTTTTTAAAAATAAGTCAAAGTTAAAGGCCAAGGTCAGGAGGTCAAAAAAATTTGATATCATTTGAAAGGGCTTGTCATAAGGATACACATGTGAAATATGAAGCTCTATCACTTACATTCAAAAGTTAAAATTTTTTGAGAAGTAAGTCAAATTTCAGGTCAAGTAAAAAATTTGGTACCAATGGAAAGGTTTTGTCATAATGAACACACATGTAAATATCAAAGCCCTAGTACCTACCATTCAAAAGTTATAGCCAATGTTAAAGTTTCAGACAAAATGACAGTAGGACAGACAAACAGAATTATGAAATTACAGACAGGACAAAATAATATACCCCCAATCTTCAATCACCGGGGACATAAAAAAAGTAAAAGGACTAGCTGGTAAAATTTCAATCTATCTTCTGAAAGATCAACATACAAGTCTTCATTTAACCCTGAAGATTTCCTCTATCTCAAAATTTGATTTGTGCCTGCATGCAGAGTAGCATTCCTTTTCCATCACTTTGTAATGACTGTAATAGATATTTCTAACTGAGCATTCCAAGAATTCAGAGGCAGAGCAGAGGATCAACATCCCAGTGTTCTATCTATACAACACTGATGCACTGCACTGCACAGACACAAACAGATTTAGCACATGATATGATTTCAACGACAAAATATATGCAAGCTTTGCTAAAAATAAAGAAGGCCGACTACCTGAGTATATGGAAAAAATCAGCGCAAGCATTTGTAACTATTTTTGCGCTGTTCATTTCTTAAATTTTTCAAATCAATATTAGGCCATGCTAAAAAAATTATTTGTTTGGCATTTGTCAATCAAAGATTTGGCAATGGTTAATCAATTTCTTTCTTTACTGATTTCTTTCCATAAGAAACATATTGCAAATTATTCAATGAATAGAAAATTTTTGAAAGTTTGGTTAGAAAGCAACTTTTTAATAAAAGCAAATGCCAAACAAACTCGCTTTAATTTCAGCTTATATATAGATTCTGTGGATTTTACATACAGAGGGAACACCTCACAAATTATTTCCTTATGTCTGAATGTCTGACTTTAAATTCTTCATAAATTTGAGTAGTCAGCCATCTTTAATAATGGCTTCCAAACAGTGTGTTTCTTTTCAAGCAACCAAGTTAATTGCCATTTGTCATAATCCAACAATGTACTCTTGGCAAAAGTTGTTAGACACGGGAAGAACAATACTACTGATTCTACTTGCAGACTCTCCATATGCATCTATTAATTAACAATTCACACACTGAGCATGTAAATCACTATGTGTATTCCTTCAAATCACAAGCTCACCTTCTGCACAATACAAAAACCCATTGTCAAGGTAACAAATTTCCTCAAAATGATGAACGTGAAACCATGGAAACAAACACAACTAGATAGTCTATAAATCCAACATCGATAAATATGGCACACATATATACATCAAAGGGAAGGGTTGGTTGAAAAGATCTATTTCTGAGGGCGGCGAAACTGAAAATTTTACAAAAGACATTTCACTTTTTAAATTAGAGAAGTAATTGATTATATTTCAAATACGACTGCACGGAGAGAAAAAGTCTGATTGACTGCCTGTAAAATCCACAAGTGTCTAACTGATACATCAGTTGCTTGTTAACACACAAGAGACAAAATACATGTTTGCTCAGCTTTAACAAAACCAACTTTATAATCATTGCTTTCTATTAATCTAACAGTCAAAAACAAAGCTTAAAAGAAGCCAATCTTGTTGATCAGACAAATACGGTTTCCTCTGTTACAAAATGTCTCTATTACACAGATCATGCTACTATACATATCATGGATGAAATGGGCTGAACACTGCCGAAGACTTTTTTCTCCACACATGTAGAACCATTTATCAGAACTGACATTGTATTAACTGCATGATAGAGTTACTTAGATAATAGATGCATGTGAACTAGTCTATAAAATATGTCTGTATCTTTCTGTGTCACTATACCAATGCAGGAAGAGCAAGAGTTGTATATTTAGCCTTTTTCTGAACCACATAGAGCAGACCATGATTAAGAATGTACAGTACTCACAAAAAGAAAGACTACCTCACCGTAATGGAGCCACTAGCCATGGTACCGCATCTGTAACACCCTGTAGTGGACAATCTGTCTGCTGCTGGCATTTTTTTAATGTCTTCATAATACACAATGGCCTCACCAAGGAAGTTTTCTGTTTCACAGGAAAATGTGCCCCTAATTATACGTTTCAATCTGCTATCATAAAAACAATTGCCTTTATTTACATTTGCTAATCTCCATTACACATTACATCTAGTCTCGTTCAACCAGAACACTCGGTTGTCTACGCAAATCTCCGACGAACAGAGAGTCTGGTAAAGACCGCGATAATAACTGTTACCGCTAGGGAGCGCTAATTCAGTTTCAGTTTGAATCTCCCCCCACAAAACACAGTCAATTCCAAAAGATTTTATGTTAATTAATTAATACTTCATTAGTGGTACTAAAGGAAAATTTACCAGTACAACAGAAAACCGCGATCGCTGTCAACTGGAAATCATACTTTCACTTTGCACTCCAAAGTAATTTTGGTAAAATTAAACACGCAACGGTTGTATTTAATCCGTAGGTAGAACAGCTAATAAATCCTTTCCTCTTCTTATCATTTTATATTTCTAACACTCTACTTGTAAATCCTCACACTTTAACGTCACTTTCAATCTATTGCAGCTTTCTTCGATAGTCGTTTTTTCGATTGTGCCTGTCAGCCAATCAAATCAATACCAGGATTCTGGTAAGCCTCGTTTTGACGTTACAAAGTTTTCGCGTATCTTTACAGACTCTCGGTTTACGGAGATTTACGGAGTAGCCGAGCGTCTGGTTGCACGAGACTACATTACATCAAAGCCTTCACAAGATTCTGGATTTCTTTACTAGAGGTATCTGTATAAGATTATGATTTTATTAGATAGTAAAACAGTAAGAATTTGTCAGCTGCTAAAATTCACTGCCTACAATAATATCTGTGGTAGGTACACTGTAAATACATGTACATGTAAGCTAAATCGCAATGAATGCCACATGAACATTATTTACCTCAGTTGGTCTGCTTTTGTCATACTTTCAAACTTCATTTCCTTGTGTTCCCACTCAGGTCACTACAAGACAGGCAGAATAATACACATACATATGTTCCAGTATTCTGATCAGTCAAAAGTATCAGTCAATTGGGTAAATCTGACCAACGTTCCTTTACACGATGAAATATTTCAACTCCGATAACCATGCAATTACCAATAAAAGAAATGTGAGAAAGCTATTTATCACACAAATGTACTGTTTCGATTTCATAATGTGGATTCAGAAAAACGATATGAACTCGTAAAAATGCAAATTAGGTAGGTCAATCAATCTTGCGCTACGTAAAGAACGGCACATCAGACTTTAAAACTGTAAACATTGACGGTAAAAGACATTGTTTTGTCACCATGTTGTTCCAAGAGGGTTTGTGTTTTTTTATGAGGTGAAAATAAGTGTAACAGAAATTCCAAGCTTCTTCAAACCGTGATGTTGGAGCAACGTCACAATCGAATTAACGACGTCAACAATAGCAAGAAAAAAATTCGGGTTGTGAAATAGAATGTAATTAAAATGCGCGTTTAATGATAGTTGTGTGATAATAGAATCTTATTCTCGTGCTTATGGCATATATGGAATTTATGAAATTTTTTGTTACCGGATTTAAATATTTCCCTCGCCAAGGCTTGGAAATATTAAATCCGGTAAATCATTTCATAAATTCCTATGCCATAAGCACTCATTCAAGATCCTCTATTTATCACACAACTGTACTGTTTTCCGGGTTCATAAAATGA
>CAJDSM010027214.1:37548-47828 GCA_903981925.1 Ostrea lurida | reverse complement strand
ATACTGTGCAGAAACGTCAATCAAAACAAGAAGCAGTTGTAAAAAATATAAGAACATTTATTTCATTTTATAAACTTAAGTATCTTTATATTATTTACATCACAACACCAAGCATCCTAGTTTGATCATGGAGGCCCGGATGTGCGAACATTTACCGTGTGTGGACCCCGAATTATTACCAATCACATAAATTTTCACATGGTTAGTCAACTTAGTCTAAATTATAAAAGCTGTCAATGTTGTAAAACATCTAAAGATATAGGACGATTAACTTCAACCACGTGATTCACGAACATGTGTTTCAACAAGTATGTATAAGATAATTTTTGATTAAATGGTTTGCATTTAAAGGGGCATGGACACGTTTTGAGCTTAAAAATGTTTACCATTTTTAGATTTTCATTTTTAATGTTTACAATGCTTCACTTATGGTATTTCTAATGGTCAGCAAAAAATTGAACGTCATTTGTTGAGTTGCAAGTGAGATACAGCATGCACGAATTCTTCACTATGTTAAACAAGCCCTCGATCCATGTTGTTTGTTTACCTATATTGAAAATGCTAGTATACGTTCCATTTAAAGCATTTTTTCAAAATTACAAGTTCCATTCGAACACAATTAAATGGTTTTAGTGTTTTCTCACATCTGATTTTGTTTTAAAAACATGGTATTTCTATGTGAAGCAATCTTTAATGTAAATGTAAACATGCTCGGCCTTGTTTAAAATTGCCAAAGAATTGGTAAGTCTGTATCTCACTTGAAACTCAACAAATGACGTTTCCAAATTTTTTGCTAACCATTAGAAATACATAGGGAGCATTGTAAACATTAAAAATGAAAAATTCAAAATCGTAAAACATTTTTTAGCTCAAAACGTGTCCATGCCCCTTTAAAAAAAAAAAGACACGATTGAAGTATGCATTTTTTCCCCATTATATTCATTAAAATATAAATTTATTTGTGCATATGTCTCCAATTATGACCCAGCTGATTTGGTAGGAAAGAGGAAAGTGATACTACAAGTACGAGTTCTAACTCCCCGACAGTATGCCGTTCTAACATTTCACGGGGATATTCTTTGTGAGTATTATTCAGAATATTGATATCGGTAGTTCGATAAATACATGTATAAAGTGTTTGGACTTTTAAGCAGATCTTATATACGACATTTCACAACTCCAATATTTACATGATAATAACAGATCGAACTCTTTGACATCATTTTGCAATTCCTGTGTCCAATCAAAAGACAATATTTGAGACACACGCTTGGAACAAGAATTTGAACTGATCTAAACTATTCTGAGCTAGACTTTGCTTGTGTTAGAAGTACCTAAAAATGGGTAAAACAGAATTCGATCCATTAACACCACCAGCAACAGGCTGATACTGAATTCATAAAGAATTAAACTAGTGTCTTATCTCATACATGTAATAGCACATTTATCATGTAACTTTCAGGGCTACCACAGATGTACATAAATATAAATATATTATTTAGAAAAAAACAGATACTTTATACATTAATATGAAATATCTTAAATATAAAACTATACGTGGTTAATACTAAACTGTGTATAGCTATAATGAAAATGGACCACAGTGTAATATTTGACAATAATAGAAACCAACAATTAATAGATACATGTTTATATACATTATGATATATATTATATAAATATAATTATCGTATCTATAAAATCTCCAACGTCGATATCAATAACGACTATGTGAGAAGCGTCCACTAATTACATACCATAATGTGTACGTAATGAAGTATCTAAACGCACCTCAACTGGATTTCATGAAATACAATTGGCAGTGTATCAATACATGGTGCACTTGAACTTTGACCTCCTACTTCAATACATTTTGATAACGTTATATATTATACACTGTTATTGAAGAAATTGTCAGATCACTGACGTCATGATGACGATATGATGTTATATTTTGTGATAACATATTATCTGGATTTATTTTGTGTCCATATCACAACAAAAGGTAAATCCAAACGATATTCTGGCAGCATGTCCGATTTCTCATTTGGATAAAGTCTCTGGGCACACCCTCAAAAGTCCGGGGCAGATGAACATTGCCGATATCCATTGAAAATATATCGTTAACAAACTCTGAATGTTAAACAAGAATGAACTACCTACACACGTTCAAGTGAAGAATTTTTTCGCACGTTTTGCATTTGACATAACAACACCAGTAATATTTGCATTCACAACGTTCTACTATTTTCTTGGTGAAGCTTCGATAGCCCCGCCCACAACACATTGCGTCACATCCGCCCCATCCAGTGCTTTCACTGCTACAGAACCTGTGGAAATAGATGAAATTAGGGCATTAGGCCTAAGTACATTAAACCATTTATTAGTTTTAATGTATATTCATCAATATCATACATGCACTATATCTATTGCTCATATGATCGGGACCAATGTGATTTTGTCCCCGTCGTAATAATATACGTAAATGAAGTCATTAAACTGGTTCTCTTCCCTGAAACCTGACTACGACTTTTATCATAACTTCTCTAGTCTTTCTGGCAAGCACGGAATGTATTACATTAACAGGATGTATGAATGATTCAAACCTTGGTTAATTTAACATGTTTCAAACGTATTTTGGAGAGATCTCGGAAGTTTCTAGCAAATCTTTATTGTGAAATGACACGAAATATGCCACCAAAGATGGAGGATATCGTAATACATTTGAGGTGGGTTTAAAGGCGAGAGAAGTTGCGTTTGTGTCTCTCTTTTAAAAGAGGAGAATAAACGTTTAAACCCCATATATATATACGACAAAACTACATCTTAGACTGAGCTATTCGCTTCTCATTATCGTATGGATTGGAAATCAACCTCTGTAAACACACCAATCCCGCTATAGCTTTTGAAACTATGAAGCAACAATTGTTTTGTTTTGTTTTTCTTTTTCTTCTTTTTATCTATTTTTTTTTAAATATATATATTTGTCTTATTATTTATTTTTTTTTTTTTATTTATTTATTCATTTGTTTGTTTGTTTATTTGGTGTTTATGGGGGTTGGGGGGTTGGGCGGCGGTGGGTGCTTTTGTTATTTTTATATTTTTATTTTTTTTTTTTTTGAATATTAAACAAACTCGATGCAACTCATATGTAACATTTTCATAGAAAGAAATTATATTTAAACACTATAAATTGTTGGTAGAAATTAAACATGCTGGAGTTATTTCTCTTTATTTCGACAGAAGAAGAGGAAAGTTGATATCGGAACCCACCATTTAATGCCTGTGATGACTTTCTAGCACTTGTTTACACCCATAATAATAATCACTGCTTCATACATCAAAACAACGCAGATTTATGGCGGACGAATTTTCTTTTTAATACAGAAATATTTGGGGTTCTCAGATGGTATCGCTGAAAAATCTTTGTATACATTTATTGTAAGCGTGAACCTGACTTTCTAGGGCAAAGGGGTAATAAAGGTCGATACAGAGAACCCAGCTCTCTAGGATGAGGAGATAATAAAGGTCGGTTCATAGAGTTCCATATGTCGAATTGTCATTCGCAATCACCATAAAGTGCGTTTGTGTGGTAGAAAACTAAATCATTTGACTGACCACCCTGCATCAGTTTCACAAAATAATGCACTGGACAAAATATTCATAGAATTGGTTCGAAAAGTAATTTCTTTTTCAACTTTAATTACCCGCCTATTTCAAAGCAGTTGTCCTATAAATCCTAAACCAGTGCAGCTGATCCACCTTAAAGCCACGGGATGATTTGTTGTGCCACACTTGACGCGAAATCTTAGTCAACATTGTCCTACGTGATTCCAGTCCCCATGCCCTTCAAATGGTGATTTGATCCTTTGACCTATTTTAGGACTAGCTTGTATTGTTACTCTAGGGTCGGAAAGAACCATCCTCATTTCAATAATTGCACACCAAAACACATTAGGCTGAGACCTAAGGAAATCCTTTGTTTTACGTCACACACGTGAAAGTTAGCTGAACGGAATAAAAAGTAGATTTCGTTTGTTTGTATGACGTCGCCAATCCTCTCTGAGAATTCTCTACTATAAAGCATCATAAATTCTGACCTATTCTGAGGTATCGAGGTTGTGTCAGTGAGAGTTCTTAACCGTGCCAACGCCTTCCGTGAGAACGACTTCCGCTTCGTATCCGGGGGTCCGTGTGTGTCCTTCTACTAATTCTGTATTCCTCACAGGAATTGCGAGATTGATCACTGTCTGTCATCTTCGCCTTTTCATCCAAAAGACCCGTAACTTTCGGACACTTGCCGAATCCGTGGACAGAATCACTTTCTATATAGTAAACGATTAACTTTGACGCAGGGTTCCAATTCAGGATTGAACTTCATTATACTCCCTACCCCAAGCAAGGACGCATAATTCCTAAGCGACTGTAAACAGCAAGTAAATTTTGATGCAGAAATTGATACTTTTTTTTTCATTTTTAATTTGTGCGTGTGTGTGTGGTGGTGGTGGGGGGGGGGGAGGCAATAAAGAGAAACTTTTATAAATCACAAATTGATACCTTATTTACTAATTGCATATATTTTGTCAATCTCCAATACATCACCTATTTGCTTAGAAAAATCCAAATGACGTAAAACGAAAATCAGATCTCGACGCCCGTATTTTATGCCCATATAATATGGGGAAAATTCGGCACTAGACCGTGCAAGACATGTTTTATGGAATTTTGGCATGAGACAAACACTTCCGACTTCCTGCGCTACTTACCTCCCTTTCGTTCCTATAGACCCCGTCTTAGGATCCGGACTGCAGTAATCAGGGGATTTTGTAAAATAAATCAGAGATTCTTTGGAAACACTTCGTACATTAGATCGCACTGGGACAAATAACCGCACATTTTTACGTTTTTTCCTCCTCACTTCCACAGCATTGGCATATAGATTTTTTAAAGTTGTCCCTATCACCGAGAAATCCGGAAGTGACATCCAACATGTTTTGATGGAGCACGATCCCGACACTCCGTGACACTTACAGGCTTTGGTCATGCTTCTGGCTACAATCTGTAAAACAAAATAAAACAACCACCTGAATTGCAGCTACTGTTTGAAACAACAGACACTGACCCTTATTAATTAAATACATGCATTATCAAATACTAATGTCAATGACACCCAGAGTAAGACATACAGGCATGCTACATGTGATGTATTGGTAAAAGGTGCAAACGTGTACGGATGTTCATTGTATGCATGCATGCGAAGGACAGTAATCTTTCTTTAATTGACTATTCTGACATGGGTTTTAATATTTTCACGTTAATCTAATGATTATATTTTTTGTGATAAGACCTACTCTTCCTGTTATAAGCATATTAACAAGAAGCACATGTTTCAACCAAAGCTGTATTATTACGCAACTGAATCCACTTTGAGAGAAATATTTCTCTTACACACGTTATTTCCTTAAGACTCTTATCAAGGGTCATGACCCTACTACTGTGGTAGCCCAGTGGTTAGGCCGTCTGTCTTGCTACTGGGTTCGATTTCAAAATGACTTTAGAAACGTTAAATAAATATCACGTTCTTCACTTGAACCTACGCTCTCGGAGGCGGATCCAAAAAATCATTTAAAATGGTGGTGCATTTTTAGATAAAATTGTACTATTTCCCTCTAAAATATGGGATGGAGCTCCCTAAATTGGAAAAAAAAGTACTAGTGTCTGTCTTATTTGATGTTTGGTATCGATGCACCCCTCCCTAAACCCCCTCTACACCCGCCCTTTAATTCTCCGATACAGATCGTGACTCACCAGGCGCCCTACTTTGTTGTTGTAACCATTCATCTGGGACTTCTTTGAGTTTTTGATTTTTCCTTTCTTCATCAGTTGCGCGTCAGTAAACTGTTCGCTGAAGTGAAGTCCATATTTCAGGTCATCGCCGCACCCACCCCACTTAAAGTCCCCCTGGGGCGGGTGGTTAGGCAGAGTACCACAGCTGCATTTGTTGGTCACTCCCACGCTACATGCACGTGCAATAGAATGCACGAGAGATGCAGAGGATATAGCGTACACATAGGCTTGTTCTCTTGTTCCTGTTTGAAAAAAAAAATAATATCATCGTTGCTACAGAGAAAACGAAACAGTAACCGTTATCGCACTTAAATGAGCCACGACTATGTAGTAGAAGTGCGGATTTTAAGGTGTGTGTGGTTTTGTTGGTTTTTTTTTATTTTTTGTTTGGTTTTTTGGGAGTTTTTTTTTTTTAATTTTTTTTTTTTTTGGAGCGCTTTTTTTTTGACGGGAGATGTTACGGGACCTCGGGTAATACTTTTTAAGCTTCCACGTTCGGGGGGATTCACAAAATGTGTCTATAGATAGTCCCCCGAGGATAGTCCCCACAATAATTATGTAATTAGCATAGAAAACTTTAGACACACAAACTTAATCAAAATACATTACCTACATTTATTAGCTTATTACTGATGATATATCATGATCGTTTTTGTATTGCTGGGGGAAGTAGCATTTGTCGGGAAATATCGTCTGATTTTGGGCCAAAAATGTGCTTCCTATACACTCGCCTCCCCATATTCGCCAGTGATTTGTGAATTAAGTATCAAATATTCAACCGTGAGACAATAAGCAGAGCGAATTAGCAAAAGAGAGATCTTCACAAATAATCTGAAGTGACACGTGGTTCCATTTTATTTCCAGATTAACAAGACGCAGAAATTCTACCTCAACACCTACAGGAAGATAAAACCCTAAACTAAAAGTCAAATACATCACGTTGCTTATCTCCGGTTCGGTAACAATATAAATCACAAAAACGATACAGTGTTAGTTTCTCATTGGTAGATTTATGTGTCCTGTCGCTTGCAATTTATATGATGCCGTGAATCAGTGATTCCTAAAATACGATTCTTCGGAGGTTACTTCCGCGCGTTTACATGTAACAACACCGGCATTTCTTGATACACAGAATACAGATATTTAGAGAGAGCTGCTTCACAAATTGTTTTGATATACCCTAGTACAATAACTTATTACATGTCTAAAACGGAAACGGTCCAACATATAGATCGATATTTCGGGAATCCTACCCGCCTTATCACGTTGCAACGAACCTTCCGACTCACCTTAAACTGACTACAAGCGGAAGTAGTGTGTATAGACACATTTTTGAATTTTCTATGTGAAGTTGTTTAGAAGACGTACTACATGTTTACAATATAACAAACAGAAGTAGATCATGGCCATATACTGAGGTCCCCCCTCCCCCATGTCAGTCCCTGCAATATTAAAGGAATGTAGGGGCCTCGAACGTGTCATCCAGGCGTAAACACACTAAGATGTTAAGCTCCGTCAACGAGGTTATAAAATCTGAGGCGTTTATTTATCTATCACCTCCACCGATGAGGTTATAAAATCTGAGGCGCCGATGCGGTTATAAAATCTGAGGCGCCGATGAGGTGTATATAATCTGAGGCGCCGAGAAGGTTATAAAATCTGAGGCGCCGATGAGGTATCAAATCTGAGGCCGCCGTGAGGTGTATAAAGATCGCTGCCGGACTGCAGTAATCAGGGGATTTTGTAAAATAAATCAGATTCTTTGGAAACACTTCGTACATTAGATCGCACTGGGACAAATAACCGCACATTTTTACGTTTTTCCTCCCACTTCCACAGCATTGGCATATAGATTTTTAAAGTTGTCCCTATCACCGAGAAATCCGGAAGTGACATCCAACATGTTTTGATGGAGCACGATCCCGACACTCCGTGACACTTACAGGCTTTGGTCATGCTTCTGGCTACAATCTGTAAAACAAAATAAAACAACCACCTGAATTGCAGCTACTGTTGAAACAACAGACACTGACCCTTATTAATTAAATACATGCATTATCAAATACTAATGTCAATGACACCCAGAGTAAGACATACAGGCATGCTACATGTGATGTATTGGTAAAGGTGCAAACGTGTACGATGTTCATTGTATGCATGCATGCGAAGGACAGTAATCTTTCTTTAATTGACTATTTCTGACATGGGTTTTAATATTTTCACGTTAATCTAATGATTATATTTTTTGTGATAAGACCTACTCTTCCTGTTATAACATTTAACAAGAAGCACATGTTTCAACCAAAGCTGTATTATTACGCAACTGAATCCACTTTGAAGAAAATATTTCTCTTACACACGTTATTTCCTTAAGACTCTTATCAAGGGTCATGACCCTACTACTGTGACCCAGTGGTTAGGCCGTCTGTCTTGCTACTGGGTTCGATTTCAAAATGACTTTAGAAACGTTAAATAAATATCACGTTCTTCACTTGAACCTACCGCTCTCGGAGGCGGATCCAAAAAATCATTTAAATGGTGGTGCATTTTTAGATAAAATGTACTATTTCCCTCTAAAATATGGGATGGAGCTCCCTAAATGGAAAAAAAAAGTACTAGTGTCTGTCTTATTTGTGTTTGGTATCGATGCACCCCTCCCTAAACCCCCTCTACACCCGCCCTTTAATTCTCCGATACAGATGTGACTCACCAGGCGCCCTACTTTGTGTTGTAACCATTCATCTGGGACTCTCTTGAGTTTTTGATTTTTTCCTTTCTTCATCAGTTGCGCGTCAGTAAACTGTTCGCTGAAGTGAAGTCCATATTTCAGGTCATCGCCGCACCACCCCACTTAAAGTCCCCCTGGGGCGGGGTGTTAGGCAGAGTACACCACAGCTGCATTTGTTGGTCACTCCCACGCTACATGCACGTGCAATAGAATGCACGAGGAGCAGAGGATATAGCGTACACATAGGCTTGTTCTCTTGTTCCTGTTTGAAAAAAAAAATATATCATTCGTTGCTACAGAGAAAACGAACAGTAACCGTTTTCGCACTTAAATGAGCCACGACTATGTAGTAGAAGTGCGGATTTTAAGGTGTGTGTGGTTTTGTTGGTTTTTTTTATTTTTTGTTTGGTTTTTGGGAGTTTTTTTTTTAATTTTTTTTTTTTTTTGGAGCGCTTTTTTTTTGACGGGAGATGTTACGGGACCTCGGGTAATACTTTTTAAGCTTCCACGTTCGGGGGATTCACAAAAGTGTCTATAGATAGTCCCCGAGGATAGTCCCCACAATAATTATGTAATTAGCATAGAAAACTTTAGACACACAAACTTAATCAAAATACATTACCTACATTTATTAGCTTATTACTGATGAATATCATGATCGTTTTGTATTGCTGGGGAAGTAGCATTTGTCGGGAAATATCGTCTGATTTGGGCCAAAAATGTGCTTCCTATACACTCGCCTCCCCATATTCGCCAGTGATTTGTGAATTAAGTATCAAATATTCAACCGTGAGACAATAAGCAGAGCGAATTAGCAAAAGAGAGATCTTCACAAATTTGAAGTGACACGTTCATTTTTATTCCAGATTAAAAGACGCAGAAATTCTACCTCAACACCTACAGGAAGATAAACCCTAAA
Source organism: Ostrea lurida (assembly GCA_903981925.1). Classification (NCBI taxonomy): domain Eukaryota; kingdom Metazoa; phylum Mollusca; class Bivalvia; order Ostreida; family Ostreidae; genus Ostrea; species Ostrea lurida. The sequence continues at coordinate 38,334 of CAJDSM010027214.1, read as the reverse complement.
CTAAAAGTCAAATACATCACGTTGCTTATCTCCGGTTCGGTAACAATATAAATCACAAAAACGATACAGTGTTAGTTTCTCATTGGTAGATTTATGTGTCCTGTCGCTTGCAATTTATATGATGCCGTGAATCAGTGATTCCTAAAATACGATTCTTCGGAGGTTCTTCCGCGCGTTTACATGTAACAACACCGGCATTTCTTGATACACAGAATACAGATATTTAGAGAGAGCTGCTTCACAAATTGTTTGATATACCCTAGTACAATAACTTATACATGTCTAAAACGGAAACGGTCCACATATAGATCGATATTTCGGGAATCCTACCCGCTCTTATCACGTTGCAACGAACCTTCCGACTCACCCTTAAACTGACTACAAGCGGAAGTAGTGTGTATAGACACATTTTGAATTTTCTATGTGAAGTTGTTTAGAAGACGTACTACATGTTTACAATATAACAAACAGAAGTAGATCATGGCCATATACTGAGGTCCCCCTCCCCCATGTCAGTCCCTGCAATATTAAAGAATGTAGGGCCTCGAACGTGTCATCCAGGCGTAAACACACTAAGATGTTAAAGCTCCGTCAACGAGGTTATAAAATCTGAGGCGTTTATTAACTATCACCTCCACCGATGAGGTTATAAAATCTGAGGCGCCGATGAGGTTATAAAATCTGAGGCGCCGATGATTATAAATCTGAGGCGCCGAGAAGGTTATAAAATCTGAGGCGCCGATGAGGTATCAAATCTGAGGCCGCCGTGAGGTGTATAAAGATCGC
>CAJDSM010027214.1:0-37523 GCA_903981925.1 Ostrea lurida | reverse complement strand
GGCGGTGTTTATTTATTTGTTTGTGGTTAACTTTGTTAGCAACTTCATGCAACAACTAATGGTCAGATCGCTTTGACAATTGGCACACAGATGTATCTTGGTCTAAAAAAAGTTTTGTAGCGATCCGGATCCCGTTCCCGATCTTGGACCCAGAAAACTTTGATGTAACCTCATGCAAAAACTAATAGTTAGATCGCTTTATAAATTGATACACAAGTGTATCTTGGTCTACGGAACTCCCCATTAAATGTTGGTGACGATCCGGATCCTGGATCCAGAACACTTTAATTCAACCACGGCGGAAGTCAGAAAAATCCACGGCGGAAGTCAGAAAAATCCACGGCGGAAGTCAGAATAATCCGATTCCTTTTGGCTTAGTCTAATTTTCTCTCGTCGTAAGACTCGAAGCAATTTCTTCTACGTCTGACTTTGGATTTGAATGAGAAAACTACTCTCTCTCTCTCTCTCTCTCTCTCTCCTCTCTCTCTCTCTCTCTCTCTCTCTCTCTACTCTCCTCTCTCTCCTCTCTCTCTCTCTCCTGCGTGATAAAAAACGAAATTAAAAAAATGACACGGTAATTGAAATCGTTGAATGTCTTACAGTTCGCCATTATGCAAGATGTTTCTCACCTTTTTTCTAAACGAGACAGAACAAACTAACACATGTTAACATCCTTAATTTATTTTGGGGGTATTTTTGTCAGATTTGTAGGAAATATTCCATTTTCGTGATGCTAAATTATAAGGCAGATAGCTCTTTCTGCTTCATAAACCACGGTAAATAGAGGGTGTAGAGTTAATATTGTTTCGACACGGTATTTATTTATTTCTTCTTTTTTTGCAGGCATTGTCAAAGCCTTTAACAACTGCATATGTTCTTGAGGGATTTATAGAACAGGGATTGTGTAGAGTAAGATAGATTTATTCGTTCTTGAAAACGTTTTCGGCCATCATATGAAAATTACACTTATTCATTTCACTTTGTAAAATAGACATACACTTGAACAATGGTTCATCGGCACCGTGTAGTTTTGACAAAAAATTCTTACCCGCTGACAATCGCGGCGATCATCTCTGATCTTTTTTTTTTTTTTTTTTTTTTTTTTGATGGGAGTAGTTGGAATGAATTACTTTTATGTATTGGAAATTCCACTTTTAACAAGAATTTTAAATAGTCTTCAATGTCAGTGGTTAAACAATACAACTTAATTGATCCTCACAAAGAGAAAAGAACTTTCTATTCTATGGAGTGCTTATTACTGTATTCAATGTTGTACAACGACCTTTTTTTTTTATATCTAGAAAATGGATAGTGGGATTTTTGAATCTAGGAAATGGATGTGGATTTTTGTAATCTAGAAAATGGATAGTGGGATTTTTGTAATCTAGAAAATGGATAGTGGGATTTGTTATCTCGAACTACTGAATGGTGGGATTTTTGTAATCATATCATTTTGAAGGGTTCATCAAATAAGAATAATTCACCATAGGACTATTCAAACTTTTGATTACATCTTGATTTATTTGACCTAGAATTTTACATTGAACTCTATGGGATGAACATGTTTTATCAAATTAATTTTAAAAGAAATAATTTATTCATAGAAATCTCGTGGCAAAAAGTTTCATACACTTTCTCTTTATGGAAATATAAAAAAAAAAAATAATCATTTACGGCAAACACTTTTAGAACATTATATTTTTCCTATTTTTACGAAGCGCAGAAAAGAGTTTCAAGTGCAGAAAGGTCGACTATTTACCAGTCCTGTGAATTTGATCTACTTCACTTTATGTTGATTTAAATCCTTCAAAATTGTTCATTATCCTTTTGTTATACATTGAATACCTTAAAAACACGTGTCCAGAATGACGCAAGTCCAAATTGACCTGACCTTAGAGTCTAGATTGACCTGGCCTATTAGTCTAGATTGACCTGACCTTTGAGTCTATATTGACCTGGTCTATAGTAACCTGGCTAATAAGTCTATATTAACCTAGCATATTAATCTACATGTATCTAGTTTAGATTGACTTGGTCCATAAGTCTAGATTGACCAGGAAATAGTAACTTGTATATCAAAATACTGGTAGTCATGACTGAAAATTATAGGATTTGTATAACGTTATGTTGAATGAAACCTATAGGATTTGTATAATGTTATGTTGTTGAATGAAACCTATAGGATTTGTATATAGTAAATTGTAATGCTATGTCAATGAAGGTTAAAATTCTGTCTCATGTACATATATATCAAGTTTTTTTGTTTTTTGGGGTTTTTTTTGTTTTTTTTTTTGGTTGGTTTTTTTTTTTTTTTTTTGGGTTTTTTTTTTTTTTTTTTTTTTTTTGTTTTTTTTTTTTTTTTTTTGGTTGTTGTTTTTTTTTTTTTTTGTTTTTTTACAATTATAGTGTAAAATCATTACGAATTTCTCTAACCCTGTAGAACTCAAAATCTGCAAATTGCCTTTACTCTATTTCACTAGCAAGTCAGGTGAAAAGTTCTTACCTGGATTTCTCGAAAAAAAATCTTAATTCGAAACTTGGACTCAAGTCTGAGAATTTTCTCAAATTCTGACTTAACCCGAACTTTACCGAAACTTAAGCTTGAGATATTTTCCTCTCTCGAAAAATCCATTTCATCGATAATATATTTCTGATTTCATCGATAATTTATTTCTGATTTCATAGATAATTTATTTCTGATTTCATATTTTTTGCATGGGGATGATAGCTGTTAGCATCTCCGGAAAATATTATGTTGACAGACCAATATTTTCCGGAGAGCTACAATTTTTCAGCTAGAGAGCTGTATCACCAAATACTGATATATTCCATTTCACGAACCCGAAATGACATCGGAGATAGAATATATTATCCTTATGAAATGATAAACGAAACTGTCTGACGTCCAATATTTACACGTTACCAAGTAATGACGATATCGAGCAAACATTATTAACCACAAAAGCCTTCGGTTCCCATAAAAAAAAATCTTTCAAAGAAAATTTAAAAATCTATACATTATATCATGATTACATCATTTTTCAAGGTGAGACTTTCTATTTACCTCTCGTTAAATCGCGTGATAGTTTAGGTGTCTTCCGAATAGAAGAGCAATTCCATCTTCGGTCTGAAAACTGTCCTTGACAGGTATCCATGGCAACGTACGCAGCGTGAGATATCGTTCCCATTAGGTCAAGGTTCTGCCTGCACTGCTTAGTTTGCTTGCCTATAAGTCCTAGAGATTTGGAGCAATTCTTATCGTCCGTCCAGGATCTCTGCTTGCTTTGGTAGAGGGCCCTGGAAAATAAAAATATAGTATGATGACGTATGTATTGCTTAGAGTCACGTGTGCTGCCAGTGAGTGTCATATTGAAATTTTATTGAGAGGATATGGCTAATCAATTAGATTAGTTATCGATCACATCAAAAATCGATAACTTATCGAATAATTATATACACTTATTGATCACTAATTGACTAAACCATATAAGGTATTTAATTGATTAATTTTGGATCAATTAAAGATCTTAGTTAACACGCTGCTACCAAAATGTACGTGTACATTTGCAATTCGACAATTTATCAGTACAGAAATTATTCAAATTAAAAAAGGAACTGTATGTAACGTAACGTATCTTTCAAATCCTGGGATACCAGGATGTGCAATTAGAATCTTAGAACGGTTTTAATTTGACAGGTTGGCAAATTTCGGATCACACCACACCGTCCTCCCGCTGTAGGAGTCGTACGATGCCTATCTCCGGATTTCGGGCAGTTCGCTATCGTCTGCTCATGGAATTAAGACCGATATGGCTGCACACAGGGCGCGGGATTAGTGATGGTGCATTAATGTGTATCAGAGGATTAAAAGCGTGATTTTTTATGAACCTAAGCGGCCCTGTCATTGCATACATAATCTTTGTGTCAACATGACATGACATTGCACAATCTCCTCCGTTAGTTCGGTGTCAAATCAAAGCACAGCCTTATGGTTAAGCGCTGGGAAAATCGCGCGGAAGTTTGGTCTAATCTGCGAAAACACGAAAAGTTTCACAGTTTTAAGTCACTCAACTAAAGAACAGAGAAAAAAGGTGAACGGAGGTGACGAGAACTTTGTACAGAGATTTAGGCAGTTCCTGATAGCGTTCACCTGGCTAGTTCTTGTACAGGTGTAGTCCCCATTCAATGCACTGAAAGAAGTTAAACTTTACCCGTGCTGTAGATAGCAATACTCGACAGTTCATACCAGAGGCGGATCCAGGAGTTGAGGTTAGATGGGGCGCAACTTTACGAGGCAGTGGGTCTGGGGCCGCCTTGAGGCCTCCAGTGCGTCCAGCTAGGATCCAGGGAGCCAAGCCCCTGGGAGCTCCTGGATTTTACATATTTTATAGTCTCTCGTGTAGTCAGTTTTGATGCTTTTTTTCATTTTTTAAAAGGGTTTATTGGGGGGGGGGTATAAATTCTCAGAATAAATTAAAGTAACAATGAATGAACATATCTTGTCATTTATTTCTGTGAGTCGAACAAAATATTACTTTCCAAAATAGAGGGGGTGCTCGCCTGGTGTCCCCCCTCTATATCCGCCAAATACTCAAGGCTACATGATTCTCTGATGGAGTGCATCTTGCACCATTCTGTATTTTCTGATAGAACGAGATTCGAAGTCAGGTATTAAAGTGATTTCCCCACGTTATGATACTCCTGCACTCAGTTGCACGAAGATTATTTAATCTAAAATGACAGTTAATTAACTAGCCAACAACTGTAGCTGCAATAACTTGAATTTGTGCAACTGGACCCTGAAAGTTGTACTAACATCTTTGTATAGTATTGAGTGAGCTACTGTACTTAATTGTACTGTATACTGTAGTACGTGTATGTTCTATCTACGATCTGATTGATTCAAGCGGATCCCCACGGTAGCATGGCTGTTCACTGATAAGTATAAGATCACAGTTTCGATTCCCACTATGACAAGGACTTTATACCTATGATAAACTTCATATACTCATAAATCTCATATGCAACGCTTACAGAGGGTGCCACAACGACACGACAGACCCAATTCACCCAACAGTATCACACTTGCATGATACCTAATTCTAGCACATTTATACAGTATTAAGCTCAATACGATGTCCAGTCGCAACCATTCAAAACGTGCCCGAGGTATTCATACACCATGATAAACAACAATAATACAACAGCCTATCGGAGAGCAACTCGATCTGTAACCGGATATAGACACGGCCACACTGACTACCCGACAGCGCGGTTACTGAACTCCCCTCATATCGCTACCATCGTATTTAAACCCTGGATATGCCAGGGTAGATCTGAATGGACCAATTGTCATCCACTGTCTCATTAGCGTCTTAAATGTCAAAGGGCTTGATCACTTATCAAAAATTATCGCTTCCCCAATAAAAAAAATAATTTATCTCTGTCAACAATAACAACTTGAATCCTGCCACATAAACACATATTTATCTAATCATTTTACCACCAATAATCAAGGTTTAAAAACAATTAATGTCATTATTATTTTTTTTATGATGACGATGCTGATGAGGACTTTTGTTAAGTATATATATAGGTTTTAAGAAGTATACTTTCTGTACAATTTTCCAGCGAAGAATAACAATAAAAGCTTGGTGTATATATATGTATGCATTCATCAAAATGAAAACAACCGAGTTCCCCCTCTCAGGGGGGAAGTCTGAAAGTCTTGATCGATCGAAAAGTTACATTTATTGCATATCAGGAAACCCTTACGGAACTTTGTACTGTTTGCATGTGAATTCGTCCTTCACTAAAATCGAATAAAAATGACTGGGGAAATTACATGACATATTGGGGTACACAGACTGAGTTCGATATTATCAAGGATAACTTTGGACAATGACGTTTTCTGTATTGATAGGTAAATGCACGCGGTATTATAATTAAGCGTCGCTATCTGTTTTATTGTTCGAGAAAAACCACCTGTCCGGACCAATCCAATCCGAACTTTACCGAAAACGTCCTTGGGGGAGAAATTATGGCAACATGACTAAATGAGATCTTAAACTGCTAAACTGTGTGCACTTCCGGTTACGAATCATTCGTCTTGGTATGTGATAATGGGTGCATGTTCCTCACGGCTGAGCTTTGGCCATGTCTAAAATTGAAGTCAAAGAGACACAACGTTAATGAGGGCGGTTAGAGAGATAAAAGATGATATGTGGGTAACAATATAGTTTGTGCCCACAAGGCGAATGATCACAGACAGGGGGGAGATAGTCAAAGCCTGAAAATGTTTTCAAATAATTCAACAAAGGGAGCAGTAGGCTCTTGTAGACCAGCAGCGAGCAATAGGACTTTATAGGTCACCAGCTAGAAATAGGACCTTGTAGGCCAGTAGCGATCGATAGAACGTAACAGACCACCAGCGAGCAATAGGATATTGTAGGCACTAGCAAGCGATAGGATCTTGTAGGCCAGCAGCGAGCAAGTCACCATTTAGCAATAGGGCCTTCTAGGTCAGCAGCGAGCAATAGGATCTTGTAGGCCAGCAGCGAGCAATGGAATATTGTAGGCCACCAGCGAACAATGGGATCTTAGGCCATCAGCGAGAAATAGGATCTTGAAGGCCACCAGCAAGCAACAGGATTTTTTAGGCCACCAGCGAGCAATAGGATCTTGGAGGCCACCAGCAAGCAATAGGATTTTGTAGGCCACCAGCGAGCAATAGGATCTTGTAGGCCACCAGCGAGCAATAGGATCTTGTAGGCACTAGCAAGTGATAGGATCTTGTAGGCCAGCAGCGAGCAGGTCACCATTGAGCAATAGGGCCTTCTAGGTCAGCAGCGAAGCAATAGGATATTGTAGGTTCAGCAGCCAGAGCAATGGAATATTGTAGGCTCCACCAGCGAGCATAGATATTCGTAGGCCACCAGCGAGCAATAAGATATTGTAGGCCACCAGCAAGCAATAGGATCTTGTAGGCCACCAGCGAGCAATAGGATCGTGTAGGCCACCAGCGAGCAATAAGATATTGTTAGGCCACCAGCAAGCAACAGGATTTTGTAGGCCACCAGCGAGCAATAGGATCTTGTAGGCCACCAGCGAGCAATAAGATATTGTAGGCCACCACGCGAGCATATAAGGATAGTGTAGGCCACCAGCGAGCAATAGGAATGTTGTAGGCCACCAGCGAGCAATAGGATGTTGTAGGTCACCAGCAAGCAATAGGATGTTGTAGGCCACCAGCGAGCAATAAGATATTGTAGGTCACCAGCAAGCAATAGGATGTTGTAGGCCACCAGCGAGCAATAGGATATTGTAGGCCACCAGCAAGCAATAGGATCTTGTAGGCCACCAGCGAGCAATAGGATATTGTAGGCCACCAGCGAGCATAAGGATCTTGTAGGCACTAGCAAGTGATAGGATCTTGTAAGGCCACCAGCAAGCAATAGGATATTATAGGCCACCAGCGAGCAATAGGATGTTGTAGGCCACCAGCGAGCAATAGGAATAGTTGGGTTAAAGGCCACCAGCGACGCAATAGGATAGTGTAGGCCACCAGCGAGCAATAGGATAGTGTAGGCCACCAGCGAGCAATAGGATGTTGTAGGCCACCAGCGAGCAATAGGATATTGTAGGCCACCAAGCGAGCAATAATGATAATTGTAGGCCACCAGTAAGCATATAAACTAGATTTAAGTACATGTATTATAATGTTGACCATTTCGTTCCTTTAAACAGAAAAGCCAATGCAACCTTTGACCTTGAAAACGATCCATATTTGGTAATGATTACGCGGACAGATGGTAAGTACTACAAAACTGGATCAAACTAGATTGAAACGAACATGAATTTATTCAATGATGAACTCAATGTCCATTTCAAAAGAAGTATAAGAGAAAAGATTCAGTGAATGTAAATACTTGTACATACGTGTCTATTAATTGTATATCAGTGTATGTTATTTGTACATGTGTTGTATGTTACTTGTACATGGTATTTTCAACTATTTTGCAAGATATATCACAACAAAACGTCGTGGTATGTGCGGTTGATATCGACGTTACACACATCATCTCAAATTCCACCTTGAAGGGATAATCAAGGAACCTTGAAATTTGTGGGACCTTATCAAGGGGGGATAATCAAGGGATCTTGAAATGCATAGGGCTCTTATCAAGGGGAATAATTAAAGAAACTTGGAGGCCCGTGGGGACCTTGTCAAGGGGGAATAATTAAGGAAACTTGGAGACCCGTGGGGACCTTGTCTAGGGGGAATAATTAAGGAAACTTGAAATCCGTGAAGCCATTATCAAGGGGAAACAATTACGGAAACTTAAAGTCCGTGGGTCCTTTAAAAAGGAGGAATAATTAAGTTAACTTGAAATCCTTGTCAAAGAATTATGAAGCTTTAGCATTACGTGTCTGTATTGGGATATAACGGGTTAACATTTCCGAATCCTTCCCTCCTAGTTGTTTTGTTTCTAGTTAGAATCAACAGTTGGGCTTTTACCAAGCCGTGTTGATTTATGTGTGAATACTTTGCTGGTGAACAGCAGCGCCTTGGCATTGCATCTTGTGATATAAGTACGGATCGAACATAAATTCGCCCATTTAGACGATGAATAACGGGCGGAATTCATTTATAAGTGCTTGTGGGAGTCATTAGTAAGCTTTTTCCTTGACCCTTGTGATAGGTATCAGGTTCAACAGTTTTAGAATACCTGTATAATTTTTAGATTAATACTTTACTTAAAAATTTTAATTCGATTTAGCTTGAAAGTAATGAATATTGCATAACATTATTTGCATTCAAAATGATGTAAAACCACTATTTGAAAAGAATACTATTTGGTATCAAAAGCAATTTTCCGATTATACATACATATAATTAGCTCGTTAAAGAGGCATTCTTTATCCCTATTTAACTAAACTGAAAGAAGCTATTGTATAAATTCTATAATACTAGAAAACTAAATGCTGAAATAATTTTTTTGTGGTTTATCAATCAGTAATAAAGTAGAAAGCTCTTGTAGTTTATGAATGTATAAATTCTAATAAACTACATTAAAAGTATATCAAAGCCTTTGCTGTGTTGGTGTATATTTTACCGCAGTAAATTGATTTACCTTCCGTTGTTTTTCCAAGTTTCAGTCTTCAACCAACATACTCATAGGTCAGAGTTATTGTTGGTTTTCACGGTTCAAAATTTTCACAATTTGTTACCAGGGCACAATAGCAATGGATTTAATTTTTAAAAATTCCATTATTAAAACTTCAAACTACTAATGCGTTGAAATATTTCTAATATAGTATTTCGCCGAAAATGATAAATCATGAATCTAGTTCACTAAAAATAAATAATTTTTGAATTTTAAAAACTTTACTTTTCCAATCTACATTATTGTAATTGTAAATAAAACTATACATACATGTATGATACTTGGATATACTAACTTTGATTTGGGAACAAATTTCAATGGCCATATATTTGACTAACAAACCATGGGTCTGTTTTACAAAAGAACTTACAACTACGACCAAAACCTTAACTTGATTGTAAAATCTTCAAAATTGATAATTATGTAAAAAAAAAAAATTTTTTTTTTTTTTTTTTGCTAGCATAGAAATTATCTTTCTAAAGTTTTTCATAAAGGTTAAGATAGAAAGTCACTCACACAAAATTACATTTTGGTCTTATCCATATCTTTAAATGAGATTGAAGTAATTAGAATTCAGCAATTATTTCAAAATATCCTCCCTTGCAATATGACAAGCATGCATTATATATACATTATTTCTACACATCACGCTATTTTACAAGTACATTTGTATACCGTTTCCATGCAATCAGCGTTATCATGAACTTTGGATGATAATTTGCTCTATTTTAAATATCAGATATACATTATACAAAATGCTGAAAATTTCCTCAAAGAGTAAATGCGTCGATGCGAGGAAACGATCATTTCTCCGCATACGATACTGAAAAAGACAAACACCACTCACCAAAAAATAATCTTAAAGAGTCAAAACATACTTCATTGAAGGTTGATACATGTATCAGCGCCCCCTGATTGTCAACATACGACTTAGATTTAACAGGTACCCCGAGATTGAAATAAACTCAGTGCATATTTATTTAATCAGAACTATGTTTATGATAAGATTTATACACTAATGTTACATGTACACAAGTATATATTTCTAATATTCCCTTGATACAAGCTAAGCATTTATCAGTTAATCTAATGTTGTGGAATTCTATCCTGAATTGAAACACGACATGAAAAATGAGGGAACTGATAGCAAGCTCATTTCTCTGTGTAGAATCTGACCAATAAAAATTCTTCCTTCACCGTAACTTCTAATTCAGAGCATAAAGCACTCGTGTCACTCTGATAAATGGGACCCCCAAAAACGTCTGATTCGTGCAGGAAGTGGATAGTCGACACTAAAATTGAAATCGAGAAGTGGCCTTATCGGTATTCCGGATTTCGAATCGTATCGAAATGTAACATACAATGTATAGTCCCTTCCCCACAATCTCACACTTAAATTACGTATATACATGTATATACCTTTGCCCCACAATATATGCACTTTAGCGCGTATACCTACGCACTTTAATGCAGTGTCAATGCGCGTTTGGTCTTACTGCGTATTGTCGTTGTTACAGCGAAAAGTGTTATTTTTTAATTATTATCTTGGGTTGTAAGACAAACTAATGACAAAAATGAGCGATTTATCACATTTACTTTGTATATTTCCCAACTTCCCTCAGTAGCAAAGAGATATATGTAGAATTATTAAACAAACAGCATGATAGTTCGCTTCAGTGAGCATGCATTGTTTTCATAACAATACTCGCCGACTAGCCATTTGGTCTCAATAGAATGAATACTCATTCGATAAACTAAACGCACGTATCCGACAAAATTACCGCCCGTAAGCATCTGACCAATCGGATTGAGTCTTTCAAGGGGCCGCTAACCGGGGGGAGGGGGGTGCCGGACCCCCTAATCAGGGCTAGCCTTAGACTATCTGGGAGGGCTAAAGGAGCCCAAAGACCCCTTTGGCCTTCGGCCTTGTTGCCACCCCCCATTGGAATCTGTACGGCCTGAGTTTGTTATTGTCAAAAACAGTATTCATTCATATTGAGACCAAATGGCCATCCGGTGGAGTAATTGTTATGAAAACATTGCATATTCACTGAAGTGAACTATCATGCTGTTTATTTAACAATTCTACATGTAGATCGGGGAATATACATTATGCGTAACGCAGATCCATTGTTTATACATGTAGCTTCCCGCGACAGGAAAAATGTACCGCGGTATTCTAGAGGAATTATTCATGTTTTGATTATTTTATTTAAGGATGTGAAGTGTGTGCTTTCGAATTTGTGCGAAAACATAAACAATTACATCTCTTCCGAGATTCGAACCCAAGAAATAAAGATAGATAATGGAAACGCTTTTACCACTGAACTGCTCGCCAGGCGATGAAATATACAATGGAGAATGGAATTCACTTTGTTCGTGCCTGTTTACATGCATGTTATATATAATTAATGATTAATAATTAATAAGGCCTAAAATTTGTCAACTTCGTAAAGGAAGGTGAGAAAGCACAGAAAATTGTTGTTGAAGGAAGTGGTCTGTTATGAACAGCAACGGACTGGCAGATGTGTGTAGACCTGAAACAAAGAATGGAATCTCCACCTGAGATGGCAGCTATTAACATAGTCAACTAGCCAACTGGTCGGCGGCAACAGAGCAGACTATTTTTCTGGAGCCGTGGGAAGGCAGAACAAGCCGAAAAATCTGAAGTAGCAAAATCGTGTGAAGGAGTGTCAGTAGAATGGATGGAAGGTCTGGTTCTTCGCAGTCAAAGTGGAGAGCGTCGAAAGCTATCGGTAGAACGGGAACAGTGAGGAGACGATTGATGGAACGTTTGTGTAGAGAGACAGAGACCATCCATGTGGTTATGGAGGAGGTCAGAGTGGAATATTAGCAGTGATGGAGAACCATGTGGTCCCGGGCTGGGGCTTCATCACCCCCATTCAGCGCCCTCTGGAGACTGTAAGGGCACCCGAAGACGGAGCCACGCAGCTATTCCACCAGGCCACCAGGGTGTATACTGTACATGTAATACGTATAATCGACTCTCAGTTCTCAAAAAACCCCAAACCATCTTATGCTTATTTAAATGATCAGATCATTCAAGTCCCTTAGTTATACATGATCAAATCTTCTATTAATGGCGGTAAGGGATTGGGTCAATAAATGAACTGTTCTTGACAGACATCCTTTCTAATCCTGAATACTTCTCTTCAACACACGGAAACTGTATTGTAGGCCCCGGAATCGCGAGATGACACGACGATATGTCTGTTAGTAGGATTGCCATGTTGTAAATTTCGAATTTTTCATTGGGATAGAATAAGAGTATCACCGAGGACGCCTTCCTCTTTTTAGGGAGAACCCTCTGACCTCGCAAATGACTCATTCTTAGCGTCCCTACGAGAATATTTCACTCATATCGTGACGTCACTTGGCGGCCCTAGTGTGACCTCTGGACACACATTTCCTGCGAATGGCCTGCGACTTTCATTCAAATTGCGAGCATTGATCTGTAGTAGGAAGGTTCGATTATATCAATTTCATGGCTCCTTTAAATAAAGGAATATAAAACAAACCCACTCCATCTGAGGATCGGCCAATATTCGCCAATAACTAGATCGGTAATGGCATCACAATATGCTGCTTAACATCAGGGCAAATAAAGACGTTCAAATTAAACCTGGATATTTTTGATAAAGATTATCCCAACAAAAGTGGCGCTATTCAGGGGGTTATTGTAACAATGCTTTTAACAACCCAAAATCTCAATACCTTAACCGGCCATATAACACGAAAAATGTATGAATCAGGAATTGAGAGCCCATTCTCAATATTTACTTTATAAGTATTTAAAGATGAAAATCAAAAGAAATTCTGCACTCGAAAAGTCCTCTACAGCATTATAGCGTTGTTGACACAAGCCGTAAACACGATCATTGAGGACCAATAAATATATCGTGTGCTTATGTCTCCGATACAAACCGTCCACAATAACGTCCTCTCCAATTGTAAATAAGGTCCTTGGGAGGGATGGAGGTTTTGTAAAATGCCTTCTTCAATGGTACTTCTCAATGGTACTCAACGTACATCAAAGAGAAAACTGGCTTGTGTCGCTAAAAAATTTTGCATTCCACCCTGTGTTTCCTTCGGCGCGGTATTTAAAGTTTGTGTTCTCAATCATAGGACGAGCCTACAGAGCATCGAAGATAACTGCATATTAGTTCTTCCAGAAAGTCAACTCCTATCGTGTCTTTTGCACTCTTACTACCATTCCCAGTTCATGTAAGCATTTACTACATTGAGTTATTTAAACTTATTTTACATCTAAATCTTTAAATCATTTTACACCATTCCGCATCGTACCTGAAAATACATTTATTTTCCAACAAGACATGGACTTCGTCGTTTGGCTCTGAGGGTTAAATGACAACAACATGATAATAAAGGTGCAGTGGGATACTAGTAGGCCATGGGGGTAGGTGTCGGGGGTGGGAAATGGAAGGGTCAGGAAGGTCATGATGTTAGATGTTGAGAGTGGGAAATGGAAGAGTCAGGAAGGCTTTCAATGATTAAGATTTGTTGTTTGGTGTCAATTCTTAGACTTTTCGTGTGAATTCCAAATGTTATACATATAATGTAATTTAGGCAAGAGCTATGGGCGCGGACCGGCATGTAAACAGCTAGAGGTTTCTATAACATAGTTCTGTTGGCGTTTACCGTGACACTGAACCACGGATTTTTTTAGTCTCGTTGCAATTTTAAAAGTCTCTTAAAATCAATACAGAGCGTTTCAGCTACTCTGGCCTGATCTGGTTAACATTCCAATGCACGACCCCCGCTCATGTCTCGACTGCTCCATCAAGTGAGGTACCGCAACAGTTTGTTCGGAAAGGAAGTTCAGAAATGAAACGAAGGAACAGGGAATGAAACAAAAAATGAGGGAGTGTGTGAGATGGTCCACGAGAATATGCTATATGCCAGTCACCGTGTAATCCGGGTACTAATCCCTCTTCTGTTTCCAACACGCAATTTGATTGACTAATGACTAAATAGGTATTACACTATCTTTACACAATTTGCTATGTAAAGCAGTATGACGTCATTAACGTTTGGTTTATCAAGCAGTAAATCAAATCTCAAGGAATGGAGCTAATAACAAAGCATCTGATTGAATTCGTCACTAAGTTGTACCAAAGAGCATGCTTTGCTATCAAATTCATTCCTTAAATAAACTGAAAATGAAAGGTTTCCTAAATGTGAATATATATAGCGGAAGTAAGAGGTCGAGACACCTGCGTACGTGAAGTTCATTCTCTCAGTCTGTCATAGTGACACTCGTTTCATCGTTTAATTGGAAAATAATCGTAACAGGTAGATCATGATGCAGTAATGTAATTATATGTTGGCTGGATTAGTAATATAATACCGCGAATTATCAGAACCCGACTGTGTATAAGAACGACTTGACAAGCGACTCTCTTCGAAACTACCTTCACACATAGGAGATGGTTAGGGGCATATAGTTAGAATTTTTATGTAAATATAAATATTTGTCAGGTAATATCCTTGTTGAAATTCTTTCATTGCCACAAAGAGAGTTAAGAATTTCAATAAACAGTAAAAATATCGTGGTGTAATATCGTAAAAATTCTTTTTACAATCCGTACCAATCGGAATAATTGCCAGCCGTGCGTCGTTCCATCAGACAAAAGCAATTTGGGGTATTATTCAAAAATTAAAATACGGGGTTATTTACACATGTCAAATTTAAACCGTGTACTTATCAATTATGTACTCCAGATTTCTTAATTAAACATTTTAGAAATCCGCGCTGGGCATTAAACACATGGTTGGTAATGCTTTGTAGCGCCATGAATTTTATTGATATTACAATATCTAAAGAACGTTTCGAATTCTTGTTCACTGGTTGAAAGTCAGCATGAAAAACGTTTACAGGATCTTCAGGTTACGTAACTGGAATACCGACATATTCCATGAATACCTTGTGCAGGAACGTTTGTGGAATACTATAGAAACAAAACATTTCATATTTTTAGAATAGGTCCCGTTAGTCAGTGCATACCGAATACAAATATATTTTTAAGACTGGATTTGCATGTGATTCTGAAACATTTGTCATAAAGTTCGGCGTCTTAATAACGAAAACTTAAGTTAATTCAATCTTAATATGCATATCATATCATAAATATTAAAGTATTGACACCGATTTCCTTTGAATGTAATTAATTTAATGCATGTATATTATTATTGCTATGATGCTAGCATAAATAGTTCCTTTTTATGCAAAACTTTACGAAGTAAAACCTATATCAGCAATTTCGGAAGAAACCTCCAAACCTTTTCTTCCCTTTGGTCAGCAGTTGATTTCATTGTGTGCAGACAACTCGCAATCAGAACCCCGTCAACATCAGTCTAGACTAGAATTGATTGTGGACGCTCAATTAGTATTTTATTTGTATTCTCTTTTATGTGTTGACCTTTCCATTGCATCAAATGTATCAGGTCATATTTGGGGGGGTCATGCATATTGTAAAGTTCTTGACGCGGAAATAAGTCCAATTTCTGAAATTACACAATAGAAAACACGAAGGGCATCTGTATACTTTGGCTGTTTTAAATCGAATTAATCACGTTAGGTGAGATACACGATATGATGCACTCTTATCTTTACAGAATAAAACAGAACGCTGACATCAAAGAAGATTTCCGTGTCGGATGCAGGATTCCCGGAATAATGGTTTCATTCACAAATATATATGTACATGCTGATTGCCAATGAATCCGGAAGGGCATTTATCACCTTTATAGCTAGTCTACGAAGGTTGACTTGTATATTAAGCACGTTTCATCGGGCTCTTTGGATTCTGACAACGCAGTGGCGGATCAAGAGAGGAGTTTTGGGGGTTGGAACCTCCCTTTCCTCAAAACATTTTGCTTAAAAAGGTAAAAATACCGCAATTTGAGGGTGGAATCCCCCTTTTGAAAACCAAATTAATGGTAGACCCCCTTTCAAAGATTCATGGATCCGCCCTTGCAAAGCTGATGTAGTCACGTGCATTCATTATGATATTTATTGGTAATGATTATCACACTAGAGATCGCATTCCATCCAACGTACAGGTTATACTCTCAATGAAGACCTGACGTCATAATGGATCTCGAGCTCTTTACTACCGTTCCATACAAGAGTAGAAATGTTTCAAGGTTTGCAATTCGCGACAATCAAGCAATATGGGTCATAAAAGCGAGAAACACATCGTATGCATTAAACGATTTTCGTTTAAATTCACATTGACAACATTAGTTTTCTTTAATCAGTGGTAGAGGTCATAAAGAAACTCTTAATGAAAGCAAACAGTAACAATTAGAAACTTCTTTGGAATACTTAGATTTGATGTATGGGATAAAGTTGTCATAAAACTCCATATCGCGCGAGATTCTCGTTTCATCAGCAATATGATTTACCAGCATAATACGAAGCCTCGCTGTAAGCCATAAACGTCAGCGCGCCATTTAGCTCCCAAAAACTCGACAATATATTTCATCCTGCCGCCTTAATATATTATTTGTTTTACAAGATAGATCTATAAATTTTGACAAAACAAGTTAAGATCCTGAAAATTTCCAGACACTGGTGAGGGATATAAAAAGCCACGTGAGACCTGACGAGATCTGGCGAGATCTTTTCCAGAAAGGCGCGTTCGATTGGCATTTATTGCCAACTTCTGTTACAGGTTTTCATAAATTGCATGCACTTATTCCAATGACACACGTGAGAGTATTATAATATCGTTTACTGAATGATATATTATAACAACACGTGAGCTTATTGCAATATGGTTTACTGAATGATGTATTATGACTTCACGTGACGTTTTCAATTGAGTTTTTGAGTATTTGATGCGATCCGAAAAGTAAATCGCAAAGCTGCTGAAAATTAAAACTTCAAAGATGCCAACATGGATGATCGTTAAACTTTGATAAGTACTAATAAATATGACGTTTTGGAGAAAATAATAGGTTGTGTCTTGCGTGTTAGGAATGTGGGAGGCAAGCTGTAATTTTCAGCGTAGGGCCGGGCTCTGGGTCTCTAGAATATTTGAAAAAAATAAAACACACAAAGTCAAAATTCAAAACTACATGTATTTGCAAATCCAACGCCTGGGGATTATATAAAATGAAAGCGCTTGCATTACCGAGGTTAACTTTGTGTTATATCTTGCATCGTTAAGATATGTTATATCTTATTTCGAACACTAATTTGCGAAATCGAGATGGAAACAAGAGGCAAAAGCAATATGTAATTTCGGTGTACCAAACTATTGTAGTGGAAACTATTTCCACCAAGTATCCATGCCATATTCATACATGTAGATGTATCTTTATATTCAAAGTTGCTGATATGTGTTTTTATCCTCATCTGAACTTTTATCCGAGGTTCTTTTTTTCTTTCTTTTTTTTTTATCAAAACCCTCGATAAGACCTGAGGGTTTGCCAGATAACATCAGTCTTTCATTCATTTTACAGACCTGCATAGCAGAATTAAACACATTAATCATATGTTGTTAATTAATAAGGTGATTTTAGGAACATCTATTTGCACTGGCTAATGAAGAACTTTGCGCCTGCGCAGTAAATTTACAATCATGAATTCGATTAACAGTTTACACTCAAATTAAATTTAAACATCCGCCAATGTATCAAAATCGTTGAAATTCAATTTAAGCCTGACGGGTTTTCTCTAATTCTGAAAAGAGGAAGCGCTTTAGTAATTACTTCTTCGGGTTGTGACGTCACTTTTTGACAGGAGATAAACTGGTTCTCACCTTCTGTCAACACATCCAATGACGTCATTTCTCTTTATGAAATCCAAAATAGGTGGATTGAAACAAACAAATCATGATCAAAGCGCCACATGATATACGTACATGTCATCCTTTAACACTGTCGTAAATTGCTTTTTCATATTTATAATAAATCTCCCTTATTTCCTTGACCTCTACTTTAATTCAAAATCTTCTTTTCCATTAAGATTTAGTCTGGACATGATATTCATGGTGTGCTATTCTCGTTAACTTCTGGTATTGCTAAATTTTACCTAACTGTCTTCACAAACCGCCCACAACTCCACTGACGCCGACATATAGAACATATCAAACTTGTCTGTGTTCTGCTGTCCAATGAGTACAGAGACACAAAGGAATTTTTCACTGCGTCCATATTTAAGAGAATGATTAATAATTTGTTTGGTTATAAATTAAAATGTATAAATTTGTCAGAAATTTCTTTTCCTGGACTATTGAAAGGTTGTACAAGTACATCTCTCTCTCTCTCTCTCTCTCTCTCTCTCTCTCTCTCTCTCTCTCTCTCTCTCTCACTCTCTCTCTCTCTCTCTCTCTCTCTCTAACTAGCCCCAAGCAATGACCTGGGGTTCAATGAATTAATACAATAACACATTTTTGTCCCATCTTGTTCAACAAAAAGAGAAAGTTGAATTTTCTTGTGACATATTCGGTTTAACGCGTATTGATCAATGCAGTGCACCCTGCATTTCGCACAATACATTTTTAGCGTTGTTAATATTACCCTGCAATGCACGCTATCTGTTTTATGTAATTCCGTATCTAATCTAATTTGTTTTAACAAGTGGGTATAATCAACAGCGTTGATATGAGACTCGGAGCTTTTAAGTTGCACCGATTACACAATACGGTAAATCTATTACAGGATTTTATTGAGAAGTTGACGAGAGGAAGCTGGCAAATTGATATTTTGGTATAAAGAATTCGATGAAAATGCAGGAAATAGTTTCATTTGTTTTTAAATTATTGCCAGGTGAACGAAATTCGGGGAAATAACTTTATTGATCATTTTATCTTTGGATAGAATGAACTCAATGCATCATATATATGTATTAGCGTAATTTTATCACAAGACACCTGTGTTTAGTACAGTAGACCTCCGTCAACATAGGTTTTTATTAGTTTTCCAGTCTGTTACTTAATGAAATTTATATAAATATTCAGTCAATTGAGAAGATATTATGTAAATCTGCGTTGGTATCAATTATCCCTCTCTATTTAATTGTTTTCACGATTCTCCTCTGAATGCCGCGTCTTTTTTGAATTCCCCGAAGGAACATTACAGCATTCTTAAACTCAGAACGCCGCCATAAAACACGCGACCTCTTGTCCATTACTCCACCGGCCCCAGACCAATTTATGACCCCCACCCACCAAGATTCTGCCGCGACTCCGACCAATGCTGACAATTTTACGACTAAGGGCTTTTACCAAGGTCCTGTGATGACCAGTGGAGCCCTGAAGCCCATTGTCCGAAGATTTACATGCCAACACCCGAGGTAATTAGATTATCATCTCGATGTAATGCCGTCTAAATTACTTTTATCACGTCCAGGTAAATTGAATTTTTGTCCACAATTTGTGTTAAGTTGTTGTTTAATATTCTATTCTGTTTCAAAATAGGGATCGAAGAGAATATTAGCTTAAAACACATTTTCCATTGGTTGTTTCTTCAGAAAAATAAAAATAAAAGATAAATAAACATTCAATTAAAATTAGATCAGAAATAGAAACCACCTAATTATGTCAGGGATGCAGAATCTAAACAAGTGTCTCTTAAAATGGGAAACGATCCCTTTCAGAACGGCAAAAATGTGATTTAAAGCAAACATTGCAAAAGTTTATTGGTTGATTTAAACTTTAAGCACAAAACACATTCATCGAACAGCGCAGGGCCTCCTCCCAATTTAGGGGATCTTTTCATACGCGTCTCTTCTCTTTAATAAATGCAAAACGTCTTTGAAATACGTAAAACGACCGAACAAAATTCTATTTCTGCTAGACTTAACATGAGAGAGATCAAAAGCTTGCGAATAAATCAAGTGACAGGTTTTTGTCAACCTTTGCTGAATTTTGTGAATGAATGCAACTTTAATGGATGACACGGCATGATAGAAAGATAGAAAAAGAGAAAGATTACATATCTCTTTTTGCAGTTGACCAGCTATTCAAAATTAAGATCTAAAGCGCCGAACGACAAAATAACGAGAATGTTTGATATATAACAAAATATACGATATATATGCAAAGCGGGTCTGTTCACCTTCGCAGTGTGTGTAGATATCAATATCTACACGTGTGAAAGCCGATGGTTTTATTTGTCTGGGGTATGTGTTGACGTTTTCAGAATATGCTATCCTTCGAGAATGAAATTTATTAAGAAATATTAAAATCTGGACATTAAAATCCCTTTCAATAGAGAGAGAAAGATGGGCAGTCTTGGTTAACAACAAGCCTATTTTGTCAATTTTAAAATTTTAATATTAATATCGGATTCCTATTTACCCAGTATATTAGCTAGTATACTTTAAGGCGGTACCGAAATTGGATGAAAACTCTCGAGAGTCGTCCCTAGCCTAACTATCACCAGTAGACAGATTTTTGAAACTAAATTTTATGCCATGTAATCGAACGTTTCTTGTCAACTTTCTCTTATATTGCCTGCCACATAAAAAAGGATATTTCATTTCTTCATATCAAATTAATTCTTCAGTCAGATGGAGACAGTGTTCATCGTGTAGATATAGTAGGTAGGTGTAAAAAAAAAAAAAAATGTCTGGTTTAATCGTAGCTGTTTTTCATTTGGAGTAATGAAAAACAAAACAGCTTGTAGATACAGTTCTTGAAGAGAAGGAAATCTAGCCCCACTAAAACACATTAATCAAGGATTTTCTCGGGATTTATATACACAATGTTTGGGAAGAATTCCGAGGATATCTAGGAATAAGAGTGACGGAAAACATTTGGAAGAAAATATCACGTATAATTGTCTGTTATAATCACGCATAATCTCGTTATAATCTCGCCTGCGTCCCGCTGCAGACTTTGTGACCCTATTTATGCAGATATTACAGCATGTAACAGCCTTATAGGAGGGTGGCTGGTCAGGGTTTATTTTGTACTGGGGATAATTCCAAGTATCTATCTCTCTTTTTAAAAGATTGTGCGAAATTTCTCAGACTTACAATTTGGACAAGAGAT
Source organism: Ostrea lurida (assembly GCA_903981925.1). Taxonomy (NCBI): domain Eukaryota; kingdom Metazoa; phylum Mollusca; class Bivalvia; order Ostreida; family Ostreidae; genus Ostrea; species Ostrea lurida. The sequence goes on along the minus strand of CAJDSM010027214.1, from coordinate 16,309 downwards.
TGCAATGAAACCGTGGTGTATATATAGGGTTCAAGGACAGTATTTCTAAGAATGAGAATGAAAAAAAATTGAACTATTTGCACTGACAGTGGTAATGAAATGTCTGTTTGGGCGTAAAATCACATGCTCTTCTTGCACATTTAGTCGCAATGCAATATTTTTTTTTCTGAAAGAACTGGCCCTTTTTACGAACGAACTAATGCTTATGACCAAAGTTTTGACGTGACCTTAAATATCAAAAAGGAACCGTATATGAATTCACTTGTAGCTGTGATTTCTACATGCATTGCAAAAACAAACAAAAAAATATAACCAACTGTCGTAGTGATTGATTTTATTTGTAAGTTATTAAATTGTCCAAGAAGTTCGTTACCAAATTTGCTATAACTTTGAGAATTTTATGTTTGATTTCAAGAAAAGGTACTCACAACCACCGTACTGCAGCAATCCTGGTACAAAGTAATAGTATTACGAATAAAGACGACAGCACTGGCTTGTAACGTCTCATGCTTCAAGCACTCAGTAATTCCAAAGGAAAATTCATTAAAACTGTGAACTGTGCAGTTCCATGTTGTTTTGGACCGTCACATCTCTGTTCGGAATAGGGGAGTTTTGGCGGTCCCCAAAACACCGTTCCCTCACTAATGAAATGGCACCAAAGGACAAAAATAATCCATTTCATTTGTAAAAACACATGCACATAATTTTCTTTTTCTCTCAATGCAGTGGAGAATTATTTTTTCCCACTTCCTTCACTACCGAATGCCATCCACAATCTGAAAGAACAAGGACAAAACGTCTGTAGAAAAAGTCAGAACAGGTTCACCGTCCAATGACTCCACGGCTTCGCGCGCAGTAGTTTTACCCCGTCCCGAGTCGTTAATTTACGACTCCGGCGAATGACTGTCCGGCCCACTTTTTTCCAGATGAAGCATAAACTAACTGCAACTCCATATCTCGTGAGGGATCGGCGGTATAGTTTCCCCCGTTATTTTATTTTCGGGCATGGTAAACTTAACACACTCAATTGCGCTACTTCAGACGCGATACACGTGGCTATGAAGAAAACGAGACTCCCAATGCGGAGGATATAAATTAATTTTTCGTCTATCATCCAGTGAAATTTATTACATATCGAATTATGTCCTTAGATTCGCTACAGAGAAGAGAACGGGATTATTTCCTAAGTGCAATTTCCATTTTTTTTTTTTACTTAAATCAAATGCTCTCTGCTGATAGGTGGAAATGATGTTGAAGCGGACTTTTAATATCGCTGCCCTCGATATTCGTCTTTAACCCCCCGCATAAATCAAATACCTATATCCTTGGAGTCCAGGTAAAGAAAAGAATTTATCGCTCTTCTAATTATGAATTCTAGTCCTGTATTCAAATTAACTTGTAAGAAAGAAAAAATACGTTACAAATTTTACGATCTATTGTATCAGTTTTCAAGAGAGGACTGTGTTTTGTAAATATTTAACTGTCACCTTCGGACGACGTGATGATTAGAAATGGCGGATTAGGTTTCAAGTACTTAAAGTATGCCTACAGAACGATAGGAGAATCTGGGCCCCGTAATAAGCAAGGAGTTTAGTAAAGACGATTCCACAGTTCTCTTTTCAAACTTTTCCTTTGACAAAGAAGTCATACTTGTATATATAATCTTTTTTTTTCGCCACCAAGAAAATGTCACACTTACAAAACAAAGTAGCATGTTAAATAGATGTCTAGAGTATTTAATTCTTGTCCAGTTACTGTTATGAATCATCAAGGAAGATAATAGATATAGCCGGCATATGAAACCCGAATTCGTTCTTTCGACTAGAATGACATGTTTAACGCATTTAAAGGAAAATGAAACAAAAAGAATTGAAGTAATTGTCATGGAGTGTAAAATCAATACGAGTTGAAAATTCTACGAGATTGCAAATTGAACATAAGTTCTTGTTTACTGCGCTGCAGTGATTTAAGATGCGTATTAAGTGAAATATTCATGTCTGGGCCAACAAGTGAAGCCACCAGCTATTAAACCTGACAATAAAACGAAGAAAATTTAATTGTGTGATCGTAAACAATCATATTATTAAGATTCATTTGGATTTAAGTGCAAATTTATGCACGTCATTTCCATATGCTCCTGTGAAGAAAAAGAAAATGAAAATACAAACACGATTGTATTAGATTTTATATTGAATATTCCGTTTGAAATCTTTTTCAAAGCAAAAGAAAAGAAGTCACACAATAAAGGATGGGAGTCTAAATACACTTGTTTACTCACAAGGCTACACGAGGCGTCACGTTGGACGGGTGTAATATGAGTGGGTAACTTGCTATCAGACTTGGCGTTGGAGATGCTTACAAGGACTGCACCATCTAGAAATACCACATTCCCATTATCCGTTTGTAGTTTCCGTTTCCGGTTTTTCTTCTTTTGAATAGAAAATGAAAAAAAAAAAAAATCAGAAGGTATAATAAAAAAAGAAAACTAGTTGAAATTTAAACATTTCGAGTCTCGTCTTTGATTTGTTTTAAATATGCCCTACATGTATTACAACATACTTTCCATATAGATACCCGTTCTTTCGTGTTTTTAAACACTTTTATCTTTGTGTGAAAAATTCAAGCTTAATTGCAAGCTATATTACAAATTTTATCCAAGCATGTCCTCTGGAATGAAATACATGCAAAATTATACACATATATACTTATTGACGAATCAGCATTCTGAATTTTTTTAACGGATTATTTTAGAGCGGATGAATTTACCAAAGCCGCTTGGGAATGGAAACTGTAAATATGTATTTCAAGAAAAAAAAGTCATGATAGTTATAGTCAAAACGTACATTTATATACATATAAAGACTATTTTAAGTGTCCTTTTATTACGTGGGATGCAGTATGCATGCAAAATATATACAATATCAATATTCTGTTTTGTTTTTCTCGTTTGCAGCAGCTTTCTCATATTCATAGTATTCAAGAGGAAGAAGGCCATTTTGATTATCTTTGTATAAAAAAATTTCATAACCAAGACGTGTCGCAGCAAAGTTGATAATGGCCAAGGTTAAAGTTTTTTCAAACGGTCAAACTCCAAGGTACATGTATAAAGGGCATTAAATCAAAAACTTTGGTTTTGTTACAAGAAACACACACTTGAAAAAAGAGAAGAAAGTTCTATAACTATTCACTCTAGGGTAAAGAGTTTGCTGATAAAAAGACAGACAGACGGACAAATCAAAACTGCTTGCTCTAGATTTATATTTCAATAATTCTGCACATAAGGTTGATAACTTTCAACATACTACCCAAAATGAAGCCAATGTTTACATGTTGACATTCCACTTTTATTTTTGTCGGACTTTCCAGCATACTATATTCATCAAGTAGTCAAGCACTGTTTCATAGTTTGTAAAGATATCAGAAGAAAAAATAAATTGATTTTAAAAAAAATCTAAATATTCCGAAATACTAAATACACACCTTGGATGTCGATGCCCGGATTTACAATGCCTTACGAACAGTAATTTGTATAGGCAGTGTTTGGTATATTGTGACCGAGAAATATATTCTTATCGTTCAAACTGGGTTCATTTTGCATCTGTGCATCACGCCAGTAATTAACAGTCTGAAGACTTTACACCACGCCACTAATTAAACAGTCTGAAAAGTAAAGTGAAAAACTTTGTTCGATATATTCAAACTCTGATACCGACGTTTGTAGTGGTCTTGAAAGTCTCAATGACTCTGAATGAAATAGTTCCTTTTTAATCCATATTATGTAAAGTGCCCTTTTTTGTTAATCAAAAAGAAAACATTCTTAAATATTAAGATTCAGAAAATATTTCTATGACCATAAATGTCACTCGTTACATGCATACCGATACTGATGATTGATGGTTTTAAATCTTTCTAAAATGATGTCTCTCTTTTTATTTTAAATGATCATGCTGGATATTATTTTTTTCTGCATGGACAATACATGGGATTTAAACACATGATCGCTTCCACAAAAATGAGAAAACACATTAATGTCAAAATCTAACAAGTTTATCTTAAATAAAAGCTTGGCGTTCCTCTGTCACGGAACAGTACGAAACAGGACGGAAATTCCGAACATTTGGACTAGTTTTTGAGCATGCGCATTCTACAGCAATCTTGGTGTGATGTGAATGCTTGATTCTTTGCCGGAGTTGGTTGTGTAAGTTTTTAATTCGTAAACATAGAGATCCAATCGCAATGTGTCGGCCTCGCCCATTAGTCAAAAAGTAAACACCTGTAGAGGGCGCTCCAGTAACATTCATTATTAGAGGTTTCACCTTTTGATAGTACAAATTACCATACAAACATAAAATATGCACGGAATGTAAGATAATTACTAAGATTATACATGTATGCTGAATTTGGATCCTTCTTTCCTATCACAAACGATTTAAGGAGACACGAGAACTACATAGGTATATTTACATGTTTCTGTTGTGCAAAATGTTCAAAATAAACATTCTCGCATTGCTTAAGTATGCTAATGAAATCTTTGATTATTGCCCCTTGAACTGTTTCGGATTCTACGCGTAGTTATATTGATGCACTTAATGACTTTGCCTGTCATTATTCAGCAATTAATTGTAAAGTATAAATAATGGCTGCGGTATGTATTAGTCGTTTTATCTTAAACGAAGATAAATAAAAATCAAAATATGACATTAATATTTGACCAACTTTAATGAATACATTTTCGTTGCAAGAGAATCATTAACATTGACCTTGGAACAATAAGATAAGTCTACGATAAAAGAAATCCCTTACAAATCATAAATATGACGCAATTTTTGTTATTTATGCCACATGGGATAGGAATATGTCATTGAAATTATAAAATCTAATTACCATTAAATATTTTACAGAAAAATGAAATTCATCGAACTGGATCCTATAAATAATAAAAAGTAAAGACACAAAATTTATTACTGTCTTGCGTTTTACCAACTCGGTGTTTTTTAATCTCATAAAACTCAAGGCCATCTTGTAAAGGAATTTCAAACTCCACCTTGTCTCTATATATATGCAAAATATCTAGAAAGTTTCAAAGATTGCTTAAAGCAACATAACATTATGATTAAACAGAATTTTATAATTAAACACGATTTAAATCATTAATGTATTGCAATGGATGGTACCCTCCTCAAAGACATTTATAAAACTAAAAAGAGGCCCATGGGCTACATCGCTCACCTGAACACTTTGCTTCATAGAGAAGAGCAGAAGTTTGGGATTTATAATGTGCCACTATTCAAAGGTATGGACTAAAGTTAACCTCTGTCATCTTTCAATACCCATAAATGAACATTAATCAATAAGAAAATAAGACAGTAAATCATGTATGATAGATTGGGGTCAGGCATAGCCCCATGCAAGGACTCTTTTATTATTTTCTCTTAAAATTGTCTTGATACAGTGAACAAGAAAATATATAGCTAGGGGGAGGGGATCTCAACAGTTTAAAGATATTAAGCAATCATGACCCCAAGAACCCTCCACAGTTCTCTCAACACAAGGAACAAAAAATATATGGTTTGAGGATCTCAATAGTTTATATGATATATTAGACCAAGTCAGTCATGACCCCAGGGACCAATCTACTCCATATCAGGAAGCTTTCAGATAAATATCCACTCTTCTGGTTTAACGATTCTTGAGAAGGTTTTTAAAGATTTTCCTTTTATATTTGCATGTTCCCGGGGGTCATGACTTGAATCTCCACTATATCAGGAAGCTTTCATATACATTTCAGCTTTTCTGGACCAGTTATTCTTGAGGAGAATATTTTTAAATGACATAACCCTATTTTTGCATCTTGATGGCATGGGGGTCCGTTCCTTCATTTGAACCCTGTTTATACAAGGATGATTTGTACTAAGTTTGGTTGAATTTGGCCCAGCGGTTCTGGAAAAGTCGAAAATGTGAAAAGTTAACAGACAGACGGACGGATGTACAGACGGACAGATAAAAGGCGATTAGAAAAGCTCAATTGAACCTTGTGTTCAGGTGTGCTAAAAAGCACGATTTTTTCTAAATTTCATTTTATTCTACTTTTTTTTTTTTTTTTTTGATGCCAAATTCCTCTAGGTGCCAGTGATCCTCTCAAACCACGAAGTAAAAGTAAGTGAATGTCACTGTGTTTGGCCATGATGTTTGTTATAACATCCCCCTGACATCATTCTTATGATTTTAAATGTGAATCCGGACGGTCTCTTGGTTCATGACGTGCGCATACAATTCCAAAAAAATTCGCATGTTAAAAAAATCTCTGCATAAAAAGCAGCTTTTGTGACAACTCGTGCGTAGGTGTTAATTATGTTTAATTATGTTTAATTATGTGTAGGAGAAGAGGAAGCGTAAACACAATGCGTGGTCAGCTTAACCGTTCAACATTGTGCGATAGCCATCTCATCATTGTTGACAAAAACATTAAATGTAATTATGGATGGTCACATGACAACTTCCATTTTCCTCCCAGTATTGATATAGGAATCAAACCTTCAAGATATTTTATGTAGTTATGCAGTTATTTATAAATATTCTGGTTCTGCATTTGACGAAGCGAAGGATGGGGTGGGAATAAAAAAAAATTGCCAAATTAGAATTCATATCTCTCCAAACTCGTTACTCTTAGTTTCACTTTCACTTTGTTAATTATATCATGCTGTCATCAAGCATATGACGATAAATGTGCAAAAATCAACTCAATTGTTCCTGTAGAAATTCGGTGTTGTTTTTAAAACGGTAGTGCACATAGAATATGACGTCATGCACTTGTCCATCAATCCACGTCACGTGTTGTGCAAACTGATTGACTGTTAACAATCTCATGAACAAATGTGAGTGATTACAAAGAGTATATTGCATAAAATTATTTACAACATGCAGCTTACTGTATGGAACAGCAGCAATTTCAGTTTTCACTTACCAGACACTACACAGTGGCGGATCCAGGAATTTCAGAACCGGGGGCGCGGTCCCGGCGCGGTATAATTCTTTTGGTCTGGGGATTGTTTTATGCCCCTTTACACATACCCTATGTTTTTGTAGTGAGAGTAGAGAATAAAATACATATTGTAAACATTGCTTGTTGACTACAATTAAAGTATATGAGTATTATGAAGTCAAAATAAACAAACAAAAAACAAAAAAAACAAAAAAGACAGCCCAAACATTCCAAACAGGGGGAGGGGCGCACGCCCGGTGCGCCGGCCCTGGATCCGCCTTTGCTACGAGAGAACCGATTGTCGGTGCGCGCGTGAACACACAGTGTGAACAATGTGCGTATGGATAATGCTAAATATAGTACCATTATTTCAACGGCTGGCAATAATTCAACAAAAATTAAAGAAAAATTTAATTATAAAAAAAAACCCACCAAATTTTAAATTTAAGAATACATGAGAGTATGAGCAGTATTATGTACTTTCCACAAAAAGCGATACACTTAACGTCTGCGTACATGTAGTTAGCTTCAAGAGTAGAAGCATTTGAAGAATCTGTGAATCTATTAATTTATTACTTTCATTTCTGACGGGATTCCCAGCCGCTAAAACCTTTGTAAAAGGGAGATAATTCAAATTATTCCTCACCTGCCTCACCTGAGTTATAATACTACTGTGCCAGTATTTTCTGTACTTAGTTGTATTTTACTTTGTCCTCATGAAGTTAAACAAATCTTGTTTGTTATATTTATGTTATGCCCCCTTAATACAATGCATTTCTATTTCTAATAGTCCTCCGTAGGTCCTCGGTACCCCTTGCTTGTCGCAAGAGACGACTGAATGGGGCGGTCCTTCGGATGAGACCGAAAATACCGAGATCCCGTGTCACAGCAGGTGTGGCACGATAAAGATCCCTCCCTGTTCAAAGGTCATTTAAGCGCCGAGCACAGGCATGAATTAGCAGCTTCACCTGCAATGGTGACGTCTTCATATGAGTGATATAGTCTTAAGAGGGAAGTAAAACAACGTATAATCAATCGTATTTCTAATATTAAGGGGCAGTGTACGACAGCAACGATAATGACGATGACAGGCAAGTCATATAGCTCCCTTGAAGTTTTGGATCATTGAGCTAAAATGAACTGAGCAGGATTTTCCCCTTACACCCAGAGTCATTTGACCTATGACCTGGATTTTCCCCTTACACCCAGAGTCATTTGACCTATGACCTATGTACAAATCAGAGGGTGTCATCATCGGTCGCAGGAGCGGCCTGTCTATTTGAGTGCGCATGAGCGGCCGGTCCATTTGAGTGCGCATGGGGAAAGGGGAAGTCTTTGTTTTAGTGTTTCCACAAAGTGATTCCTTATTGAATTATATATGTAAACTTCTGAATGTAAAGGCAAAGATAAACGAACACTGATCAAATCTTGTGAGTCCCAATAGAATACAAAAAAGAGTTGGGCTAACACGAGACCCCTTAACAACACCAGATGGTGGGATCAGGGTGCCTAGGAGGAAGTAAGCATCCCCTGTTGACCGGTCCACGCCCGTCGTGAGCCATAGTCTTGATCAGGTAACGGAAAATCCGTAGTCAAATCAGTTGTATGGAAAACGGCTGAAGACATTGCTATAAAAGGACACCAGACAGATTGACTCATCGGTAGGTCATATTGGTAAACTAATTGTGATAACCGACCATAAGATCAGATGTAATTTGAAAGATGCTGCTTTAAACGTGACTGTTGAAACACTTAAAACAACTTGTTTGTAAGTAGCCTGCTTCAATTCAAAAACTGGTCATACACAGAACAAGCTCTTGCGTATCGAATAATTTGAGAGACATACACATCATATGCAGGTGATGATGGAATATTGCTACATAAATATGGGAAGTTGACGATGGAGAAGCTGAAATCGTCCCGTGTGTCATAAAGTTGAGTTGTGCCCCCCCCCCCCCCCCCCCCATTTTTGTGTTCAGTTGGTGTATCCATTATGTTTCTAATTAATGAAATTTCTTTTACAAGTACTCCCCAAATGGTTGTCTGCAGGGATTCCAGATATTAATGCGATAAATTAATAGATAAAAACAAGTTATTGTGGTTTGAATTTGCTGCGGCGTCAAAAATTTTAAGTTATGTTCATGTATATTTTGATTGATGCTTTGTGTAAAATCTCAACCTGCAAATTAGATTTGCAGTTGGAATAACCAGCCCAACAAATGGTATCGTCTTCATCATGTGACACAGATCCAGGGTATGCCTTTTAGCCACAACACTGATGTGCTTGATTTCAGCAATTTTTTGACTACATTTGTAAATTATCCTGATGGTGCTTTGGTATTATCGTCTTCACCGCAATTTGCATCAAGCATGGGAAAGGAGAGGGGGTTAGGATTTCAATGTAGAAGGGCGTGAAAAAAAAATATAGGGGACAAGCGTATATGTTGGTCGTTTATGTATGCTTCTTTGGAATTTAGAATTTTAGCGGCCGATTTGATGCTTTGCATCAAAATTATCTTGTGATGAAATGTGGCATTTTGACTAGAATTCAAAATATGCAGTGCATTATAAAATAGGTATATCAGACAAAGGCTGACGTCAAAGATTCTTAGACTTTACTTATATATTGACCAGACAAAATTTTCATATGTGTAGAAATGCATGACTTCTGGTATTTGACCTTATGCTCTCAAAATCAATATCGACGTTCTTCTTTAAAAGTTTACATGCATACCACGGTTTTAAAAAGTCTGTTAAGCAAAGGGTTCCCAAATCATTGAGAAGACACATTTTTCATTTATGCAAATAATTTTACACCCGACTTTTGACCATGTGATCTCAAAATCACTAGGGGTAATCTCTTTCTTAAAAGATACCAATATACCGTATTAAGTTTGATGTCTAAGAAGCAACGGCTTCTCAAGATATCTACAGGATATTGTTCTCTATTGCCCAGAGCAGCTTTGACTGTGTAACATACATGTAAAATCAAAAGGAGTCAAGATCTACTCTTTTCATGCTTGTCAAGAGAAGATTGCTCTAGATATTGAGAAGATATGACTGGGTTTACCGACCGACCGACCGACTGATAGTGCAAACCACTATATTTCCTATTTTAAAAGGGGGGTATTATAGAATATCTAAAATGGGGGTATGCTTCATCCTTTGTATTAATAATTCCATGAAAGTGTTAATTGATATACAATTACGTTAGTTTATTAGATATTTCTAACTGGGGGGTGTTTCTATGTTAAGCCTCCCTAATAAAAGGGAAACCCAGTATCATTTGCAGTCGAAGTGATTCAGAAATCGTCTAGAACATAATATCGGCGTACCGTGACGTTTTATGGAGGCCGAATGAAAACCTTCAAACGCAGAACCGTCATAATTAATAGTCGTAAATTATACAACGCCATTCATATTCTGAAAGATATTGGACTAGAAACTAGAACGGGGCTTACAGGATCCGAATAAATAGTTATACAAGTATATAAAAAACCCGGCAGGATTTGATAAAAATGATGCTGGTGAATATTGCTTCAAATGACCACTTTTATGACTAAGATTTAAGCATGTAAAAGAAAAATAGTTGCATCTCTCACTTTTCATGCAAAAATGTACGTGTTTTGAATGTGTGAATAAATAAACCTTAATATAAGTATTTTAAAATCCAACAAAACTCGTAAACTACATTCTTCAACAATATAGATGGAACATTTATTTGAACGGTAAAAAACCCCCACCAATTATAGGAACGGAGTCGATGGGTACAGTGTGTACTGTTGTAGTCAGTTGGTTGTTGTTGTTGTTGTTGTTGTTGTTGTTGCTATTTTATAATAGTGATTGGGAGTTCATTCTTGTTTTTATTTTTGTGAATGGTTTTTTTTTTTTTATTATTATATTATCATATTTTGTTATATGTTGGTTGTTGTTATTGCTTGTTGTTGGTGTTGCAGTAAGTAGGGCTTTCTGTGAAATATTTGAATGGGTCTTTTTGTTGCTGTTGTAGTAATGGATTTTTGTTGTTGTAGTGAGCCCTGTTGCTGTGACAATAAGTGAGTAATTTGTTGCTGTGTCAGTCAGTAGGTATTTTGTTGCTATGATAGTGAGTGGGTCTTTTGTTGCTATGACAGTGAGTAGGTCTTTTTGTTTGCTATGACAGTAGAGTCTCTGTTTGTTATTGTGTTCTATACAGTGAGTAGGTAATTTTTTGCTATGACAGTGAGTAGGTCTTTTGGTTGCTATGAGAGAGGTATTTTGTTGCTATGACTAGTGGAAGTAGGTCTTTGTTTCGTCTCTGAGTAGGTAGTTTTGTTGCTATGACAGTGAGTGGGTCTTTTGTTGCTAATGACAATGAGTACGGATCTTTTGTTGCTATGACAGTGAGTAGAATCTTTTGTTGCTTATAGACAGTGAGTAGGTCTTTTGTTTGCTATTGAGTAAGGGTATTCTTGTTGCTAGAAAGTGAGTGGGTTTTGTTGACTATGATCAGTGAGTAGTCTCTCCTTGTTGCTAAAACGTGAGTAGGTATTTTGTTGCTTAAATGAACAGTGAGTCACGATTTTGTTGCTATGACAGTGAGTAAGTCTTTTGTTGCTATGACAGTGAGTTAGGTCTTTTAGGTTGTTTATGAAGTAGGTATTTTAGTTTGCTATGACAAAGTGAAGTAGCGTGTTTTGTTGCTATGAACAGTGAGTAGGTGTTTTGTTGCTATGAACAGTGAAGGTTGTTGTTTTGTTGCTATTGACACTGAGTAGGTCCTTTTGTTGCTATGAGTAGGTATTTTCGTTGGCTCAATGACTGCAGTAGTAGTTTCTTGATGTGCTATGACAGTGAGTAGGTCCTTTTGTTTCTGTGTTTTGCTACATGAGTACGGTAATTTTGTTGCTATGACAGTGAGTAGCGATGTTTTGTTGCTATGACAGTGGAGTAGGTGTCTTTGTTGCTATGAAAGGAGTAGGTGTTTTGTTAGCTATGAAACAGTGGTAAGTGTTTTTGTTGCTATGACAGTGAGTAGGTATTTCGTTGCTTGAAGTGTCGGTTCTCATGACAGTGAGTCAGTCTTTTGTTGTTATGAGAGTAGGTATTATTGTTGCTATGACAGTAGATAGGTGTTTTAGTTGCTGATGACAAGTGAGTAGGTGTTTTGTTGCTAATGACAGTGAGTAGGTGTTTTTGTTGCTAATGCAGTTGAGTAGGTGTTTGTTGCTAACATGATACACTGAGTTAGGTCTTTTGTTGCTAATGGACAGTGAGTAGGATCTTTTGTTGCTATGAGTAAGGATGTGTTTTGTTGCTATGACAGTGAGTAGCGTATATTAGTTGGCTATGACACGTGAGTGGGTTTTGTTGCTAATGACAGAGAGTAGGACTTTTGTTTGCTAAAAACAGTGAGCTAGGTATTTTTTGTTGCTATAACAGTGAGTACGTATTTTGGTTCTATGACAGTGAGTAAGTCTTTTGTTGCTAATGAGTAGGTATTTGTTGCTATGACCAGTGAGTAGGATCTTTGTTTGCATGACAGTAAGTAGGTCTTTTGTTTGCTATGACAGTGAGTTAGTATTTTGTTGCTAATGACAGGAGTAGGTCTTTTGTTGGCTATGACGTGAGTAAGGTCTTTTGGTGTTATGAGTAGGTATTTTGTTGCTATGACAGTGAGTTAGTATTTTGTTGCTATGAACAGTGAGTAGGTAATTTTTGTTGCTTGACAGTGAGTAGGTGTTTTGTTGCTATGACAGTACTAGGTCTTTTGTTGCTATGACAGTGAGTAGGTCTTTTGTTGCTATGGTAGGTATTTTGTTTGGCTAATGACAGTGAGTGGGTTTTGTTGCTATGACAGAGAGTAGGACTTTTGTTGCTAAAACAGTAGTAGGTAATTTGTTGCTATAACAGTGAGTACGTATTTTGTTGCTATGACAGTGAAGTAAGTCTTTTGGTTGCTATGAGTAAGGTATTTTGTTGCTATGACAAGTGGAGTGGGTTTTGTTGCTATGAACAGGTGAGTAGGAACTTTTGTTGCTAAAACAGTGAGTAGGTATTTGTTGCATAACAGTGAGTACGTATTTTGTGCTATGACAGTGAGTAGGTCTTTTGTTGCTTGAGTAAGGTCTTTTTGTTGCTATGACAGTGAGTAGGTATTTTTGTTGCTAAAACAGTGAAGTAAGTCTTTTGGTTGCTAGAACAGTGAGTAGGTCTTTTGTTGCTATGACAGTGAGTGGGTCCCTTTTTGTTGCTATGACAGTGAGTAGGTAATTTTGTTGCTATGAACAGTGAGGTTAGTATTTTTGTTGCTATGACAGTGAGTGGGTCTTTTGTTGCTAAATGACAGTGGTAGGTATTTTGTTCTATGACAGTGAATGGGTAATTTTGTTGCTAAGATCAGTGAAGTAGGTCTTTTGTTTGGCTATGACAGTGAGTGGGTCTTTTGTTATGACAGTGAGTAGGTATTTTGTTGTTATGACAGTGAGTTTAGTATTTTGTTGCTATGACTGTGAGTTAGTATTTTGTTGCTATGACTGTGAGTAGGTCTTTTGTTGCTATGACACTGACAACGGAGAAAGTAGGTATTATGTTATGCATGACAGTGAGTAGGTATTTTTGTCTATGACATGAGTAAGAATTTTGTTGCTATGACAACGAGTAGGTCATTAATGTTCTATGACAGAGTAGGTCTTGTTGCTAGACAGGAGTTAGTTATTACGTTGCTATTGAATAGTGAGTAGGCTATGATTAGTTGCCTTGACAGTGAGTAGGATTACTTTTGTTGCATAGGACAGTGAATGGTATTTTGTTGCTATGACAGTGGTAGGTATTTTGGTGCTATATGACACTGAAGTAGGTCAATTGTTGCTTTGACAGTGAGAAGTGTGTTGCTATGTGACAGAGGGTAGGTGGATGTTTTGTGCTATGACAGTGAGTGGGAGTGATTATTGTATGCATGACATGAGTAGATTGGATTGCTAATGAACAGTGACTAGGTCTTTATGTAAATGCAGATGACCAGTTGAGTAGGTCTTTGTATGCTATGACAGTAGAGTAGGATTTGTTCATATGACCAGTGAAAGTAAATGTATATTGTTGTTACTCATGCGTATTGTAATTTTGTTTGCTAATGACAGTGAAGTAGGTACTTTGTTGCATATGACAGTGAGTGGTCATTTTTGCCATCGACAGTGAGTGCGGTCTTTTTGTTGCTAATGACAGTGAGTGGGTCTTATTGTTGCGATGCAGTGAGTACTAGTTAGGCCATTTGTTGCTCATGACAGGCATTAGATGCTTTTTTCTATTTGACAGTTAGTTAGTATTTTCGTTGCTAATTGACAGTGAGTAGTATTTTTTGCATAAATGACAGTGAGTGGTCTTTTTGTTGCACTATGGCAGGTTTATGAGTATTGAGGTGCATTTTGTTAGCTAGTGTTGCCAATGAGTAGGTGTTTTGGTGTGCTAACATGACAAACAGTGTATTCATAGTGATTGTTGCTGATGACATGAATCGTGGGTCTAGGTCTTTTTTGTCGGTAAATGAAATCAGTAAAGGACCGGAAAATAAATGGGTCATGAGGATGAAGATAGGGGACTATAGCATATGAGTAAGTCATTATGCTAGCAAATGATGAAACGAAGAGTCCTAAATTAACAGTTATCCGAGTTGATGTTTTATTTTGTTGACGAAGTATCTGTCTGGATACAGTGGTGTTTGTTGACTATTGCACCAACAAAAATAATGTGACAGCAGAAGTGTGCTTGTTGCTCTACAGTGAGCCAATCATGTGTCTGTATTTTAGTGTAAAACCTAATAGATAATCCAGGGAGTAGGTGTAATATATTATGTGGATTTGCTACTGACGATAAGTGTAGGTAATTGAGATGTATTTTGATCGCCTTCAAATACTGACAGTAGTGAGAAATGAAGTTTGTTTTTTGCTTTTCCGAAGCCTTGGACAGCCACGTAAGTGTTAGTTGTTTGCTCGACAGTAAGTGTTTTGTGCTCAGTAACATAGTGTGTTTTGATTGCTGTGACAGCAGAGTGTGTTTGTCTAATGGACAATGAAGGTTAGGGTTTAATTGTTCAGCATCACAGTTGCAGTGCCGTTTGCAGTGTCTTGACAAGATAGAGTCGGTTTGGTTGCTCTGTCACTTAGTGTAAAAAAACAGTATACAGTAGTGTTGTTGTGCTCTGACAGTTGGACTTGAGAAGTAATGTGTTTTTGCTTATGCTTTGACCAAGTTTAAGGCATTGTCCAACAAAGTAGTATCATAGAGTAGATTCCATTCTGTGAGGTGTACTCTAATACTATGACACAAATAATCTGTTACGTGAAGACTATTGAAGTAATCAGTTTATGATTGAGTGTGTGGGAATGATCGCTTGATTTCCGTTGTCAAAATGCGCAAGCGTATCCAAATGAATATCAGATTAAGGGAGTAATTCCTAGTCCTCGTGGATGCGTATGATCAGGTTGTAATTTAAATGTATTATAGGGTTTAGGCCAGTCTGATTCTGTACCTTTTAGATTTCCCTGTAATCGTTAGATTTTGTTGATTTCTGGGCAGTATAGCATTCAATGTTTAGAATTTGATGCCACGAAGCTTGGCAAAGTTATGCAGAAATGAAGCATTTCTGGCAATGTATGAGTGAACATTACTACAGATCCATTGAGTGAATTGAATCTGTTGAAATTTGCATTAACCAGAATCGTATTATAACTACAGAAGATGTCCAGTCATTCTTAGCGCCAGATAGGTGAATACTTGCTTTTGAACCGCCGTTAACGGATCGTGATACTTGAACGGTAGGGCGAAGGGATGATGACCGCACTCGACTATCCTAAGAGGAACATGTTTGATCAGGTAAGTGGTTGTTTAGGTACCCACAAAGGTTTGCAACGCACAACAGGACTGACCGCAACAAGGTTATGCTCACTGGTCCGGATCGACCCTTTTTGACCTGGAATCCAGTCAAGTATATAATCGTTGTTGTTGTGCCATAGTAACATATTGCACGAATTTGTTTGGAAACAGCTGGATGGTACTCGTTAAACCCTCAGCAAATTAGGCTCTAGGATATATCCCTTTGATAGATGTGCAAAGATTTTAGCATTCGAGTCGGCTGACCCGGTTTGGGTAGGACTGTGCACATATTTTATTTTTGTAACGGCCGAACGCTACAATAAATTCGTCCAAGAACAAGGATCTAACAAGGCGTTCGTCGTTATCTTGAACCTTTCTTTGAGATGGTGACGTGTAATTGGGAATTAAAAGAATGTTCAAATTGACGTCTTTACCTGAGAGGATGTCAGCTCGAATTTCCGGCGACACCATGTCGAT
>CAJDSM010027213.1:28298-41253 GCA_903981925.1 Ostrea lurida | reverse complement strand
TTTTCATTCACTATGTTGTTCATATACATAACCCACCGAACTAGAAATAAAAGGATACCAGATCCTTCCATGTCTGCTTCGTACTTTGGATATTTATTGAACATTGACAGATACGGCAAACTAACAACTCAACTTCATTGACAAACGGGACAAGTGTCAGCTTCTTACCATCGTCAACGCCTCATTTAACAAAAATACACGGGATACTTACTGTAACGCATAATTTTTTGGTTGTTCTGAAGTGGAGTAGATTTTCAGAAACACCCACACAGCAATAATCATCAAAGGCATACCTGAAAAAAAGTCCCAAATCATTTTAGGAAGGACAATTTTTGCCCAAACGAATCGACATTTTGGTTTCTCCCTTTGTGTGATTCGCACAGTGTTTTTTGCTTGTCGCTACATTTGATGAGTTTTGGAATTCATCCAGTTTCAAATTCGCGCATTTCTGGTAAAGGTAAAAGGAGCGAAAAAAAAATAACACGAAGCGAAAATTAATCTATATACGTACATACATATATTGAAAAAAATTGCTAATATACGATGTATGTGTTTAAAGTACTTAATATCGTACCAATTGTTCTTCCCACAAAATTCGTGACATCGTATGTCTACTTGTAGTTTATATGCTACATATGTAAGAACATGTTTTTCAACTTGCATGTCAAAATAAATTGAGCTGCTTTGCATTAGGACATAAACAGACATGCTAGCACAGTCTCGACAAAAATAACTTGTATAAAGGGACAGAAAGATCCTACCACATACATGTATATGTATTGCTAATTTTCATTCACCTTATTTTCGAAGATATTCATGACATAGTCTTATTATGAAAATAAGTTTCTCATCTACTATTTTATATATACATGTACATAATATTACTTATTATGTGTGTTACTGATTGTCTACGGAAATATGTCAGATTGTTCAAGTCCATAGCAGGCGAGGCGAAGCCGAGTCTTCTATGAACTTTAACAACCCGACATATTTCCGTAGACAGTCAGTAATAAACGTATTTTAAGTGTTTTATTTTGCCGAGGACCAAATATAGACGGCATAGTATGGTGAAAAGTCAGTTCCAATATAAAATAAGACGTAAGGTCCGCCACGTTGCCGTCTATATTTTGCTACTAGCCGTCTAATGAAATATAGACGGAAGTCACGTGACGCGTTTCAACCAATGAAAAAGCGACATTCTAATCCGAGGCAAAACAAACACATGTATACCTTATATGTGGTAATGAATAAAAATTTTGTTCCCAAAAATTCACGTCTCGCTGAAATTAACGTACACTGTATTCTGATTGCTGGTTGAAATGTACTTACCCCACCCCAGCACGATGAAGTACCACTTTTTGATTTTGTCTGCGGAGTACGTCCATACGATGATTATGTGTAGGTACAGACCCTCCACCAACATCCAGAAGAAATTCGTCATCTGAGCATAGTTAAATATAACTACCTCCAGTTTGCATGCCCACTGAAATATGAATAGAGATTCAACTGCACTAGTATTAATCAAGGGGAAAATCGTTTGAGTTATGGGGGTACTAACAGCACACACCTGTTACTTATACAAACCTACTAGACAAATATTTTGTGATACAAAATATGTAAAGACAAAGATAATGAACTGTAATCAATCTCATAAGTTCCAAACAAGAGTTGGGCAAACACGGACCCCTGTACACACCAGAGGTGGGATCAGGTGCCTAGTAGGTGTAAGCATCCCCTGTTGACCGATCACACCCGCTGTGAGCCGATAGTCTTGATCAGGTAAACGGAACAGTCCGTAGTCAAATCAGTGTATGAAAAATGGCTTAACAATTGTATCTATGATGATGTATTGTAGTTGTAGAATTTACGAAATGCTGCGGTACGAACACTTCAAAATGGAAGGGTTTCCGGTTGTAAAAGCAAATCTGAGACTTAGGGACTTCATGTGCAATATTTCAATATATCTCAAAGACGTTATACATATTATTGTGTTCCGTTACACCCAAGTCACAAGAAATATCTAAGGTTAAGTTATAGTAACTAGATATGAACCATAGTACGGTCGAACTGCTTTTGCGCAAAACGGAAGAGGTGTCACTGCGCATGTCTGGTCTACCACACAGCTACCTATGTTTACAGAATGGTTGAACTTTAGTAATCAGACATGCGCACTAAAGGTCTAGAAACAAATCAGGCATGCGCAATTAATGGTTTGGAAGTCAACTAGACATCTACTATGGTTGATGATTGAACTAGGTCTTAGATTCAGCTGGTAGGAGAAGTTGCTACAATACAAAATCCTTCATTTTGGTTTGACATCAGGTCCTAGCATTTTCACAAAAATTATGAAACCCATAATCGCAATTTTGCGCAGAATAGGCATTCGAATTGTGGTCTATCTAGACGACATTCTTAAGATGAATCAGACACATGAGGGCCTTATAAAGGACTGAGACGCCTTGATTTGGATGTTGCGCCATTTGGGATGGGTAATAAATTGGGGGGAAAAGTCCATACTGAGTCTTATTCGGATACTGGAATTTATAAGGTTTCAGTTGTACTTAAAAACATGATAGTATCATTGCCTCAGTTAAAAGTACACAACCTAATCCAAAATTGTAAAAGCGTATTACAGTCAAACCAAATTACAATCCAAAAATTAGCAAGTCTGGTTGGGTCGTTAAATGCAACTGTAGAGGCAGTAATACCCACATCTCTATACGTGAGGGAACTTAAGATGTATCAAACAAAAGGTCTGATGAGGCATAAGTAATCTGTAGCAAATTTCTTGTCTTCCTTATTTGAAAGGAATTATGAGTATAAAACTATCAACAATTATAGATGAGCGGGTTAATGGTCAAAATAATGGCCAACAATCTTTGATTATACAGGTTATGAAAGGAGCTGTCAACTCCAGACCCCCTTTACCAAGATATAATGAAATCTGGGATGTTGACAAGGTGTTTAATAAATATCGGGGGGTATGAAAGAAAATCAGAATGTATCAAGAATAGACATTCGAAACATTGACCCTGACGGCATTGACTTCTGCTAGTAGTGTCTCTGAACTTCAGAAACGTGACATTAGATTCATGAATGCTTACAATGACGACATCATTGTTTTCACATTACACAGTTAATTAAATCTAGAACAGCCAACAATGGACCTCTGAAGGTTAGCTTTCCTAACGTAGATAGGGACAAACTTGATGTGTACAGTTGTATTACAGATTACATAGGGAGAACAGAACAGTTAGAGAAACACCAATTTATTATAAGTCATAACAAACGTCATACTAAACGTCATACTAAACGTCATACCAAACGTCATAAAGGGGTAAAACCTTGTACTTTGGCAGAGTGGTTAAAATCAATGATAAATAAATCAGGAATAGACACAGATGTGTTTATAGCCCTGGGCACTCTACTAGAGGTTCTTCACATCTGTGGTAGTTTGGTTTCACTTTCACTTTATTTCCAAGTTTCGATCTCCATGTAAACTATTCACCTGTGGTATTTGACCACGCTTCTTTATATTTCGGCCAATACCTTTAATGACAGTTTCTATTGTTCCAATTTTACTATAAAAAGGCTGTGCAGCGAACATTTCGTTGAAGTGAGACAGCTGGCCTGCCTAGCTTTTCTCTCCTTCCATATTGGAATCACGTTTTGTTCGTCTGTGTTTTTGTCCCTTTACTTTGTTACGTTTAACTTATTTTCTAAATTATTCTATTACCCTTGGGTTGGGAGATTTCCTTGTAGTTATAGGCTAATTTTAGGCTTTAAGAGTCTATGTTGTTCATATTCATACTTGTATTAAATTGTTAAAGTGTTGTTATCTTATTTTTCATTTCTATTGAGTTTATATCTCTATTTGAGTTTCAAACCATAGTGAGCAGGTCGTTTCGAAGTCGCCACTAATAAAATAAACAAACACAACGCGAAGTACAGACTATACAGCACACGAAACTGCTACACACTAAAAGACTTTATTTTGGTCCGATCATGTCTAGGACCAATTCTGAATTGGAAATCAGCAGGCACAATTCAACAGATTTTATAAAAAGCTATTGGTACCCACAAATATTGGCAATGGGTGCTAATGAGAGTAAAATGGGAATCAGAGAAAGAAACTTACATATTTATACATTACTTCGGCTTTATGAATAAATATGAAGGCAGATATAACGAACAGTGATCAATCTCGAAGTCCCAAATAGAATACAAAACAAGAGTTGGGCAAACACAGACCCCTGCATACACCATAGGTGGGGTCAGTGCCTAGGAGGAGTAAGCTTCCCCTGTTGACCGGTCACACCGTCGTGAAACCCTTTGTTTGTTCAGGTATACGGAGTAATCCGTAGTCAAAATCAGTGTATGAAAAACGGCTTGACAATTGCTATAAAACACATCAGACAGCATATTTGACGAAATAAAATTAAAGTTTATATAAGTGCGCTAAATCACATGCAACGAACTTAAGATTTTATTTCGTACAGTTATAAGATTATAAGAGATCCATCATGATATCCATGTGGGATTAGGGAAATCTCACCCAGGGTTGGATATTTCGGTCAGGGACGAGGCTTGCCGAGTCCCTGACCGAAATTTCCAAACCCCGAGGGTGAGATTTCCTAATTCCACATGGGATTGACTCATGATGGATATTTTTTCTCCCATTAAGTCTTCATTCTACGTAAGTTCACTAGATAGAAAAAATACATCAAAATTTAAATTGTTGGAAAAATTGAAAATTTAACATTATTTTTCAAACAGAATCGTAATTTATTCAGTACAATACTGTATGTATGTACCGCCGGAAATAATGATTTACAGCAAGTAGGCGAGAAAATTAAATATTTTAATGTTGTTGTTTTTTTTAATCATAAATTAATGCGCCTTTGAAAGTAATTAGTAAATATAAACGAAATGAGAAAAAAAATATTAATCAACAAATTTTATTCATTGTTTGCTGTTTACCAAGAAACAACTTAATAGAAATTAAGAAATCGAAATTTTATGAAGAATTCAGAAAAAATCACAGCGTACTATTTTTATCTCGTGTAGTCACAGCAAACGCATCACTAAAACACGTCTTCAATCGGAATCAAACGTCTCGGTTTCTGTGACAGGATTGTTGTGGATATTAACCTCAAATTGGCAATTTTGGATGGTTCTACCAGCGAAAAGACCCTTTAACAATGTTCTCAGACCTACTTCTAGTGACTGACTGCGTTTGCTGCAGTGCAGTAGTCACTAGCATTTTTCCGTCCCACAAGATGCACCACCGACTGGGGCGGAAGGGCGGGGGGTGCATGTGTACGTTGGTTTTCACAAGATGTATTGGCGACAGAAAGAGGAAATTGCATGTTATGAGTGTATTTAGTGTAGCGATAGTTGTTCAGTGATCCTGGATTTTTGTGACCCGTAACATACACTTTTCAAGGAGGGAATCTGGGACATTGTTCTGGACTAATGTTTAGCTGACGCTCGTGTTAAGTGAAATTTCGATCTTCAGGTAAGCCAGCTTTTAAGCTAAAACTTTTATGGAGACTCAAATTTTATTCTTCCCGGTCCATTAGAAACCATCTTTCATCGATCCGAGGATGTTGTTGTTTGAACAACCGCCAAGTAAAATAGTTATCGGGGTTGCTGTTAATGTCTGGGTCCCATTGAGCGATAAAATCGTAAGTGGCGATAGGACATCGAGCTCGCTGGGGATTGCGTACATTCGGCGAGGGACAGGGCCTTGTGTTCGTAAATTGTTCGTATACGGGAGGTGGCCATATTTTTGAAGTTTTTTTTTTAAAAATAGCAGACGGATTCCCCTAAAAGTAAGTCCCGACTTATCGAGTCCACGTGCTCATGTGAGATAGGCGGATCTCACGAGGCTTTCTCACATGGGAGAAACTATCTCACATGGGGAGAATTGGGAGAATACATATACTGGTACCCCAGCTTATTAAAGTGTAAGTCTAATTAATATGATTCACAGCTGTACGGCATTTTCGGTGATGTAAGCAAGTCATAGACGTAGGACGTTTTTTATTTGAGGGGGGGGGGGGTAAACTTCTAAAAATATGCGACAGCAAAAAACCAAATTAATAGAACACTAAATGGGTGGGGGGGCAAACTTTTAGAAATCACTAAATGTGTTGTGGGACTTCTATTTATGTGACATGATGCAGAAAAAACCCGTACTTGCCCCCTCCCACATTTTCAAAATGATAAATTAATCTTAAACTTACCCCACCCCTCGGCTCCTCGCTCATGCAAGTTTTTTGTTTGTCAATTCGAATTTCTTAATATATTTGTTTTATTCACAAGCACACAAGGCCTGCAAAGAGTCTTTTGGAAGAAAAAGGGTATATGAACTATATTAAATAAATAAATTAATAAAAGTACAAACAGGGAGTTCGAGTTTTCTTCCTTTCTTTGTCACAATACCAAATTAAGGCATTATTTTTCGCTGCTGTATGAGTTCTAGAATGGACGCCGCGCAATTAATCACCTCTTCAATTTAAGTCTCATTTGACCAAAAATCTATAACTATATTTATTCCCCTCGTCTGCTGAGATAGCTTTAGACTGTCTGTCTGGCTCGTTAATTTGCGATCTCGTGCTCGTCGCAGTCGAGAAAACGGTAAAATTATGCAATATAGAATTTAAGAATTATCGTTTTGTTGCGCATTTTTTTCTTGAAGCTATAATGGAAGTGGAATGCAGAAAGAATTGGCCTTCAGGAACGTCAAACCAGTAAAAATGAAAATTAAAAGCTAGGGCTTACAACAGCACTCCAGCTGACGTTATAATTAGACAAATTAATGAAACTTAAAGCTAGGTTACAAAAGAAAGCTATTAGCTGGTTTTCATAAACTAGACTTCAAGTTGTGATTTAATGGGTTAAGTTAAATTTAGGGTTTTTATAAAGATAAGAAGTTTGAAAATTATGATTTATGAAGAACAAATTAATTTTATGAAGAGCGAAGTAATATTTATGAAGTTGAATTTGGGTTTTTGATTTAGAAAGCTAATTTAGGGTTTTATAAACGTGACGTTATGAGTTCATGAAAGTTTGAAATTACATATATGATTTAGGAAGTTGAATTAGGCTTGCTACACTGAAGTTATGTTGATTATTTATAATTTGTTTTGTTTTCATCCCTTGAGAATACATGTCCATGTATTCACTCATATGTAGACACACACATTGCCGGTGAAGGGCCTATGCTTATTAGCACTTATGACTTTTAAAATGGTTTTAGCAGCGAGGGTTCTTTTGCGTGCAACACATTCTGCGAACAAGGGACCTCCGTGTTAATGGTCATATTCGAAAGACCCGTGATCCCACTCTTAAATGCCAAGAGCAATCACTACCTATTTTAACGTCTTAAGTTTAACACGGCTGAGTACGAGCACGGGCTCGTACTCACACCTCCCATCACGAGGCGAGAGCTCTACCACTGAGCCACCGCGACGATTCTTAAATTATGTTTTCATGAATTTGAAGTTGTGATGTTATCGTTGTTATAATCATAATCTGGAATGTATGCTATTGGACGATGAGGTCAGTGTTCATCTGGGTTACGAAAATAGCCGAGTGTTATTTTGGTTAAGGAAATACAGTGTTCATTTTGTGGTTACGAAATAGCCGAGTGTTCATTTGTGGTTACGGAAATAGCCGAGTGTTCATTTGTGGTTACGGAAATAGCCGAGTGGTATACTGTATACGCGTTTGGATTATTTAACAGCAAAACAGTGCGAGTCATATAAATCCGACTTGATTGATTGATAATTTAATGTTTTACGTTCCATCGAGGGATATTCCATATAATGGAAGGCGTCACCAATGGTGAAGTGAAACGATTTACAAACTAGAATTTTTTTTATATATAGATGAGAAAGTTGTAATTTGATTATATGGTTACAAAAATGACGTAGCTTGAAAATAATGGATTAAGGACCTTATACACTGCCCACAAAAGAGCTTGATATTTTTAAGCAGATTAGAGATCTTCCTTAGATCTTTCAGCGAGCAATTGAAATATACAGGAATCATTTGTGGGTATTTACCGAATTCGTTTAATCAGTTAAGCATTTGTAGTGTCAGTTAAGGTAAACGATAAATTGTAACTCAAACACTTTATTTGCATGTTTTTTGTTTTTATTTAAGTGGAGCAATGTGATTATCTTTTCATCTGTTGAACATTTTTCCGGGGATAAATGGCCCGTGCCATATATTAAAAACTACTTAAGATAACTTAATATTAACACCGTAATGTAATTTATTTCTCCAGTGTCGTAAAAAAAAAAATTCATTAGTGTATAGAGGGTATCCTTAGGCCAAGTAACTAGATGCTCGACATTTATAACAGTTAACATACTATTATAATTATGTGTCTGTTAAGCCAGAAGTAGATTTTATAATGCTAGAAAATTAAAGTTTTATAAAATAGTTTAAGGTTTGATTCACTATGAACTAGGATGTATAAAATAGAAATTGGGGTTTTATAAACTAGACTAAAAGGTTATTATAAAATTTCTTGATGATATAAGGGTACTGTTAAATGCGAAAACAAATCCGGAAACGAAAACTAAAACCTAGCGAAACGGAAACTGACCGACACCGAAATCACATCGACACGAAAACAAAATCCACAACAGAAACATAGTAATAACCGACAACTTAAAAACAAAATTATAGTACTAGGCGGTAAGCATTTCAAACTCCAGCTGATAATTTACTTACATTATAAATGCGCGTTGTCTTCTCTTAAGCCGGTCAGACTGAAATATATGTAAGCATCCAAACCATTGTTAGGCAGTGGCAAAATCTTTTCATCTCAGAGCTTTAGCTGCTGAGTAGGCAGTATTTCAATCATGGAAGAAGAATCTGACCACATAAATCGATCATAATACAAGATACGCGATTAAATCCAAAATGAAACTCGATTTTTTATTGTCATAGAACAAAAATAATCACATGCTTGGTATTACACAATTTCGCTGACAAAGTCTTGCGATTCTTTTCATGCCGACCTTGGGTTCGACCTTTGAAGTGTTTCACAATTCTACTCAATTAATGTGTTAAAACATACATTTTTAGATCCTTCGTTTCAGGCCTTCATTAGTCGACATTGTGTTGTTAAGATCTTGCTCACGTATTTCATTATTCAACCACAACTCCATTTCGGGCCCTGGGTTTCAATTCACGATCTTTCACGTAATTTTTGTTTTTCATTTGTAAACAAGTACTCATCCCTAATCTAATTCATTTGGTAGATAAATATTATTCAACGAACATACGGTAGCGTCGTTGACCGGTTGGCAGAGGATGCTCACTCCTCTTTACAGGCACACTGATCCCACCTCTGGTGTGTTCGGCAGGTCCATACCACAGAGCTTTTGTGGAGGGGTGCGGGATTTAGGCGAGTAAAATTAAATAGTTCCATGTTTACAAGTGAATAGAACTTTTATAGTTGCCATTTGCTGATTTTCATGGGGTGCGAACGCACCTCCACCATCTTGTGCACAGGGCTGCTTCAAGCTGTCTAACGGACACGGAATAAAACAAAATCCGTATTAAGGTCATACGCCAACGTTCGTTATCTCATATATTTATATAGAACTATTCCTTATATAAGATCATATACCCTTAGATATTTCTTTTGAGAATAAAATTCAGACCATAATTTCCTTGTGTTTTTGGAAAAGATAAGAGTTGATGAAGAATGTTAATAGTACAATTAATTTATACTTGAAATTCTGAAGTTACCTCTCTTTTGGAAGATGCAAACAATGCACTGTGGCGTTACACACTAAAAAACACTGTTCAGTTGTTGATATAATTATAATTATTCATCGACATCACACATATTCTGAAGGCGATTAAATGAATATTTGTGGTCTGTATGTAACTATTCATATTATCATTAGGAAGTCTTCAATGTTGGAGGAATAGAACATTTTTTAGTGAAATGATAATTGTGTATGCCCTTAAGTGTATTCAAAGTATAACGCGCAATTTTTTAAATCTATCTTAGTAAATGGTGTCATTCTTCTGTAATTATGGATATCATGTTTGAGGGCTTTATAATCAAATAAAAATTATCGCGCCGATAAATTTTCAAACTTTGATTCATAGTATTAAATTTCTTGATTTATTGACCAAGGAATTGATGCAATTGAAGTCTTATGGGAAGAGCAACGTTTTTATCAAAATTATTTCCACAATAAATTAATTTTTACTACAGTCGTCTTTTTGGTAAGAGATTGCATACGCTTTCTCTTTATAGAAACATGAAATACAATTTAATCACTTATTGCACATCCATTTGAAAGAAAATAGACATTCCGTATTTTTACAAGGGACAGATAACTCTTCAAAAACAGTGTCAAGTGCAAAAACGGATCGGACATTATCTAACCAGTCACTGGTCATGGAATTTGATCTACATTTCAACTTTACATCACTTGCTTAACAATAGACATTTATGTTGAGTTAAATCGTTCCAAATAGTGCTCATTATCGTTCGTTTATTAATACATTGAATAGCATCGTTATATCCATGCGTCGGCAAACCGCCAGTAAGCGTAACATGCAAAATTGCCGTGGGATTTCTGACGGCGATGAACACCTTCAACTTGCGTCATTCAGCAAATGTTCTGCAATAATTTATAATTTTGTTAACCAGCCACATGTTCAGAGCTAAAAATTCCGACTTAAAAATAATGTAATTTTGCTTTTGCGAGGGGGTGGTTCATTTCATATTGAATGCAAATAGCGACTGCTCGTTGCAAAATAGTTATAATTATCTTGATCATCAATACGCTTCGGATCGTTGCGCCTAGATAAAGACAAACGTCTGAATGAGTCGAGATAATATTTTTAGTACTGAAAGCACCGATTTCTATTAAATCGAGTTGCCAACGAAATTTTACTTAGCTATTCTTTTGATGATGGCGGCCCGCGCGGGGCGTCCACTATTTATGGTTTCTGAACAATAAAATCCAAAAAGTTAACATCCTGATTCAGTTGAGACCTTGGAATATTGTTACATATCAAGTGAGTGAGAAACCCTGTCTTTTTTTTTTTTTTTTTTTTTTTTTATACAATCCGTCCTAGGCACAAGGCTACAGTGTTACAAAAAACTTTTGAAAATGTGTAAAATGACGGTTTCCTAACCAATAAAACTCCAAAAATGTTACAATCCGATTCAATTTGAAAAAAAAAAATAATTTGGGACTGATTACTTATCCCATCGCAACTACATGTAGTATTGTCCCGGGACTTTGTGAACAAGATAGAAGCAAGGACAGTTCCTTAGGAGATCATCAAAACCTATCCATGGAAGAGTGGATGAAATCCTATTGATTTTTCAAGGTCAAAGGTCAGGGTCACTCAATTGACTTGCCTATAATTCCTAGTGAACAAGATAACCAGGCACAGCATTCATCGAGAGCATCGCAAGAACCTTACCCACACATGTTGCCCATGGATGAGTGGATGGAAACCTATTATTCAAGGTCAATGGTCAAACGTCAAGGCTCATACTGATTATTTGATGATAAACAAGATAGAAGAAACAGTTCATTCAGAGACATCATCAAACCTTTCACAACTGTTGCCCATGGAGATTGGATGGAAACCTTATTGCTTTTTCAAGGTTCAAGGGTCAAAAGTCATGGTTACTATTGACTAAAAATTCTTGCTGAACAAAGATTAGAAGAAACAGCATTAATTCGGGAAAATCACCAAACCTTTCAAATTTGTTGCCCATTAAGGAGTGGAATGGAACCTATTGATTTTCAAGGTCACTATTGGCTATTGCTCAAAATTTTATGTGCATCAAAATAGGAAAACACAAATATCATCAAATCCTTCCATGTATGTTTCCCATCAAGAGGTATGAACCTTAGGTTATTTGATTTTCCAACGCGTCAAAGGCCAAGGTTACTATTAACGATATTTGATGAATCCTTGTGTTGCGACTGGGCATGCTATGCTAATGCTATGGCATTTTGTCTTTTACATACTTTTAAAAGTAGTGAAAACTCTCGAATTTATGGAAACAATCGCGTTCCAAGATTACGATAAAAAAAACCAAAAAATTAACCAACCTCCCCCCCCCCCAAAAAAACAAAATAAAAAAAAAAGCCAAAAACCCAAAACAAAACACATCAAACAAAGAAAATGAAACAAACAATCTTCAGAAAATATTATCTGTAACTCGTTATATTTGATTCGCGATTGCCTTTTTATTTTTAATTGTTTATTTGATAAAGTTAATGGATCTATTTTGTAATTGACTCTGGTCTTTCGTTGGTGGTTACCACCTTATTTAATTTTTGTGTCTTTTTACATGTTTGTCTCGAACGTTTAAGCAATAATAAGCATTTGCGTTGGAATAGGGGGTTCAGCTTGCGATTTTATGATGTCAAATTGTTACTAGTCGCATACCCCCTATATATACAACTGTACCTTTTCTGTATTTTGTACTGTTACACCTTCATGGTAATTTATATCAGACATTAAAGAAAAGGTAAAAATTAACGCGACAAAATAAATGACACTTTTTCTATTCAATTTGTGTTTGTTACGCCTGCTTTAAGCAAAATCTAAGCAGGTATCCTGGCTGGATTGAATTACACTTGGGGACATAAACGTTTCAACACTGACAAAAATAACAACCTTTTATAGTGACAAAGTGTGCTATGAAATTCTTCTTGATGCCAGGCTATTTTTCTGTGTTGCGATTACTTTTCATGATTTGGCAATAACTGGATTTTGTCTTCTTGGTGGTCAGTGTTTATTGAATCGGCGGTTTTATGTAACCTTCTTTTAACGTAACCGATTCTTTACCTAGTTACACTACTCCTTACCAATAGGGTCATGTGACCGTTAGTGATTTTGTTAGCCCCAAAGGGGAGAATCGCTGTCACGATAATCTCTCTCT
>CAJDSM010027213.1:11772-22041 GCA_903981925.1 Ostrea lurida | reverse complement strand
TGACGAAATAAAATTAAAAGTTTTATAAGTGCGCTAAATCACATGCAACGAACTTAAGATTTTATTTCGTACAGTTATAAGATTATAAGAATCCATCATGAGTATCCATGTGGGATTAGGGAAATCTCACCCAAGGGGTTCGATATTTCGGTCAGGGACGAGGCTTGCCGAGTCCCTGACCGAAATTTCCAACCCCGAGGGTGAGATTTCCTAATTCCACATGGATTGACTCATGATGGATTATTTTTCTCCCATTAAAGCTTCATTCTACGTAAGTTCACTAGATAGAAATAATACTCAAAAATTTAAATTGTTGAAAATTGAAAAATTTTAACATTATTTTTCAAACAGATCGTAATTTTTTCAGTACATACTGTATGTATGTACCGCGGAAATAAATGATTCTACAGCAAGTAGGGAGAAAATTAAATATTTTAATGTTGTTGTTTTTTTAATCATAAATTAATGCGCCTTTGAAAGTAATTAGTAAATATAAACGAAATTGAGAAAAAATATTAATCAACAAATTTTATTCATTGTTTGCTGTTTACAAAGAAACAACTTAATAGAAATTAAAGAAATCGAAATTTTATGAAGAATTCAGAAAAAATCACAGCGTACTATTTTATCTCGTGTAGTCACACAAACCGCATCACTAAAACACGTTTCAATCGGAATCAAACGTCTCCGTTTCTGTGAAGGATTGTTGTGGATATTAACCTCAAATTGGCAATTTTGGATGGTTTCTCAGCGAAAAGACCCTTAACAATGTTCTCAGACCTACTTCTAGTGACTGACTGCGTTTGCTGCAGTGCAGTAGTCACTAGCATTTTTTCCGTCCCACAGATGCATCACCGACTGGGGGCGGAAGGGGGGGGGGTGCATGTGTACGTTGGTTTTCACAAGATGTATTTGGCGGACAGAATAGAGGAAATTGCATGTTTATGAGTGTTATTTAGTGTACGATAGTTGTTCAGTGATCCTGGATTTTTGTGACCCGTAACATACACTTTTCAAGGAGGGAATCTGGACATTGTTCTGGACTAATGTTTAGCTGACGCTCGTGTTAAGTGAATTTTCGATCTTCAGGTAAGCCAGCTTTTAAAGCTAAAACTTTTATGGGAGACTCAATTTTATTTCTTCCCGGTCCACTTAGAAACCATCTTTCATCGATCCGAGGATTGTTGTTGTTTGTAACAACCGCAAGTAAAATAGGTTATCGGGGTTGCTGTAATGTCTGGGGTCCCATTGAGCGATAAAAATCGTAAGTGGCGATAGGACATCGAGCTCGCTGGGGATTGCGTACATTGGGAGGACAGGGCCTGTGGTTTCGTAAATTGTTCGTATAACGGGAGGTGGCCATATTCTTTTGAAGTTTTTTTTTTAAAAAATAGCAGACGGATTTCCCCTAAAAGTAGTCCCGACTTATCGAGTCACGTGCTCATGTGAGATAGGCGGATCTCACGAGGCTTTCTCACATGGGAGAAACCTATCTCACATGGTAGTAATGGGAGAAATACATATCCGGTACTCCCAGCTTATTTAAAGTGTAAGTCTAATTAATATGATTCACAGCTGTACCGGCATTTTCGGTGATGTAAGCAAGTCATAGACGTAGGACTGTTTTTTTATTTGAGGGGGGGGGGGGGGTAAACTTCTAAATAATGCGACAAGCAAAAAACCAAATTAATAGAACACTAAATGGGTGGGGGGGGGGCAACTTTTAGAAATCACTAAATGTGTGTGGGGGGACTTGCTCAATTTATGTGACATGATGCAGAAAAAACCCGTACTTTGCCCCCCTCCCACATTTTCAAATGATAAATTAATCTTAAACTTACCCCCACCCCTCGGCTCCTACGCTCATGCAAGTTTTTTGTTTGTCAAATTCGAATTTCTTAAATATATTGTTTTATTCACAAAGCACACAAGGCCTGCAAAGAGTCTTTTGGAAGAAAAAGGGTATATGAACTAAATTAAATAAATAAATTAATAAAAGTACAAACAGGGAGTTCGAGTTTTCTTCCTTCTTTGTCACAATACCAATTAAGGGCATTTATTTTTCGCTGCTGATGAGTTCTAGGAATGGACGCCGCGCAATTAATCACCTACTTCAATTTAAGTCTCATGATCCAAAAATCTATAACTATATTTCCCCTCGTCTGCCTGAGATTAGCTTATGACTGTCTGTCTGGCTCGTTAATTTGCGATCTCGTGCTCGTCGCCAGTCGGAGAAAACGGTAAAATTATGCAATATAGAATTTAAGATTATCGTTTTTGTCGCCATTTTTTTCTTGAAGCTATAGATGTAAGTGGAATGCCAGAAGTAGAATTGGCCTTCAGGAACGTCAAACCAGTAAAAATGAAAATTAAAAGCTAGGGCTTAACAACAGCAGCTTCAGCTGACGTTATAAATTAGACAAATTAATGAAACTTAAAGCTAGGGTTACAAAAGAATAGCTTTAGCTGGTTTCATAAACTAGACTTCAAGTTGTGATTTTAATGGGTTAAAGTTAAATTTAGGGTTTTTATAAAGATAAATGAAGTTGAAAATTATGATTTTATGAAGAACAAATTAATTTTATGAAGAGCTGAAGTTATAATTTTATGAAGTTGAATTTGGGGTTTTGTGATTTTAGAAAGCTGAATTTAGGGTTTTATAAACGTGACGTTATGAGTTCATGAAAGTTGAAATTACATATATGATTTTAGGAAGTTGAATTAGGGCTTGCTAACACTGAAGTTATGTTGATTATTTGATAATTTGTTTTGTTTTTCATCCCGTTGAGAATACATGTCCATGTATTTCACTCATATTGAGACATCACCATTGCCGGTGAAGGGCCTATGCTTATTAGCACTTATGACTTTTAAAATGGCTTTTAGCAGCGAGGGTTCTTTTGCGTGCAACACATTGCTGGCGACAAGGACCTCCGTGTTTACATGTCAGTTTCGAAAGACCCGTGATTCCCACTTCTAAATGCCAAGAGCAATCACTACCTATTTTAACGTCTAAGGTTTAACACGGCTGAGTACGAGCACGGGGCTCGTACTCACAACCTCCCGATCACGAGGCGAGAGCTCTACCACTGAGCCACCGCG
Organism: Ostrea lurida; assembly: GCA_903981925.1. NCBI lineage: Eukaryota > Metazoa > Mollusca > Bivalvia > Ostreida > Ostreidae > Ostrea > Ostrea lurida. The sequence continues at coordinate 18,939 of CAJDSM010027213.1, read as the reverse complement.
ACCGATTCTGAAATTATGTTTTCATGAATTTGAAGTTGTGATGTTATCGTGTTATAATCATAATCTGGAATGTATGCTATTGGGACGATGAGGTCAGTGTTCATCTGCGGTTACGAAAATAGCCGAGTGTTCATTTGTGGTTAAGGAAATAGCCGAGTGTTCATTTGTGGTTACGGAAATAGCCGAGTGTTCATTTGTGGTTACGGAAATAGCCGAGTGTTCATTTGTGGTTACGGAAATAGCCGAGTGGTATATGTATACGCGTTTTTGGATTATTTAAAGCAAAAGTGCGAGTCATATAAATCCGATTGATTGATTGATTATTTATTGTTTTACGTTCCATCGAGGATATTTCACTCATATGGAGGCGTCACCAATGGTGAAGTAACGATTTACAAACTAGAATTTTTTTTATATATAGATTAGAAGTTGTAATTTGATATATGTTACAAAAATGACGTTAGGCCTTTGAAAATAAGGATTAAGGACCCTCTATACACTGCCCACAAAAGAGCTTGTATTTTTAAGCAATTAGAGTTATCTGTCCTTAGATCTTCAGAGAATTGAAATATACAGAATATTGTGGGTATTACCGAATTCTTAATCAGTTCAAGCATTTGTAGCATGTCAGTAGGTAACGATAAATGAACTAAACACTTTATTTGCATGTTTTGTTTTTATTTAAGTGAGCAATGGTGATTTCTTTTCATCTTTGAACATTTTTCCGGGGGGTAAATGGCCCGTGCCATATATTAAAAACTACTTAGATAAACTTAATATTAACACCTTAATGTAATTTAATTTTCTCAGTGTCTAAAAAAAATTCATTAGTGTATAGAGGGTCCTTAATCCAAGGAACTAGATGCTCGACATTTATAAAGTAGACTACTATTATAATTATGGTGTTGTAAAGCAGAAGCTAGATTTTATAATGTAGAAATTAAGTTTTATAAAATAGTTTAAGGTTGATATACTATGAGCTAGGATGTATAAAATAGAAATTGGGGTTTTATAAACTAGACTAAAAGGTTTTTAAAAGTTTTTTGGGTTGTATAAGGGTACCTGTTAAATGCGAAACAAATCCGGAACGAATAAACCTAGCGAAACGAAACTGACCGACACGAAATCACATAGACACGAAACAAAATCCAACGAAACATAGTATAACCGAAATTAAAAAACAAAATTATAGTACTAGGGGTAAGCATTTCAAACTCCAGTGAAAGTTCTTACATATAAATGCGCGTTGTCTTCTCTAAGCCGGTAGACTGAAATATATGTAAGCATCCAACATTGTTAGAGCACGTGCAAAATCTTATTTCATCTCAGAGTTTAGCTGCTGAGGTAGCAGTACTTTCAATCATGGAAGAAGAATTGGACCACATAAATCGATCATAATACAAGATTACGCGATTAAATCAAAATGAAACTCGATTTTTTTTATTGTCATAGACAAACTAATCAATGCTTGTATTACACAATTTCGCGCACAAAGCTTGCGATCTTTTCATGCCGACCTTGGGTTTCGACCTTGAGTTTTCAAATTCTATCAATAATGTGTTCCAACATACATTTTAGGATCCTTCGTTTCGGCCTTCATTGTCGACATTGTGTTGTTAAATCTTCTCACGTATTTCATTAATTCAACCACAACTCATTTCGGCCCTGGGTTTTCAATTCACATCTTTCACGTAATTTTGTTTTTCATTTGTAAACAGTGACTCATCCTAATCTAATTCATTTGGTAGTAAATATTATTCAACGAACATACGGTAGGTGTGACCGGTTGGCAGAGGATGCTCACTCCTCTTACAGGCACCTGATCCCACCTCTGGTGTGTTCGGGCAGGTCCATACACAGACTTTTGTGGAGGGGGTGCGGGATTTTAGGCGAGTAAATTAATAGTCCATGTTTAAAGTGAAATAGAACTTTTATAGTGCATTTTGCTTTTTGCATGGGGTGCGAACGCACCTCCCCTCTTGTGCACGGGCTTGCTTCAATGTCTACGGACACGGATAAACAAAATCCGTATTAAGGTCATACGCAACGTTCGTTATCTGCATATATTTTATAGAACTATTCTTAATATAAAATCATATTACCCTTAGATATTCTTTGAGAAAAATTCAGACCATATTTCCTGTGTTTTGGAAAAGATAAGAGTTGATGAAGAATGTTATTTGTACAATTATTTATACTTGAATTCTGAAAGGTTACCTCTCTTTTGGAAATGCAATACAATGCACCTGTGCGTATACACACTACAAAACACACTGTCAGTTGTTGTATAATTATATTTTCATCATCATCAAATAATTCTGAAGGGATTAAATGATATTTGTGTGTATGTAACTATTATTATTATCATTGGAAGTCTTCAATTTTGGAGATAGAACATTTTTTGTGAAATGTACATTGTGTATGCCCTTAAGGTATTCAAAGTATAACGGCAATTTTTTAATATCTAGTAAATGGTGCATTTTTGTAATTATGGTATCATTTTGAAGGGTTTATATATCAAATAAAAATTATCCGCCATAAATTTTCAAACTTTTGATTACTAGTATTAAATTTCTTGATTTATTTGACCAAGAATTGTGCATTGAAGTCTATGGGAAGAGCACGTTTTATCAAATTATTTCCACAATAAATAATTTTTCATACAAGTCTCTTGGTAAAGAGTTGCATACGCTTTCTCTTTATAGAAACATGAAATACAATTAATCACTTATTGCACACATTTTAAGAAAATTAGACATTTCCTATTTTTACGAAGGACAGATAACTCTTCAAAAACAGTGTCAAGTGCAAAAAGGTCGGCTTCTAACCAGTCACTGGTCATGTGAATTTGATCTACATTCACTTTCATCATTGCTTAACAATAGACATTTATGTTGAGTTAAATCGTTCAAAAGTGCTCATTATCGTTTCGTTATTAATACATTGAATAGCATCGTTATATCATCGTCGGAAACCGCCAGTAAGCGTATGCAAAATTGGCCGTGGGTTTCTGACGGCGATTGAACACCTCAACTGCGTCTTCAGCAAATGTTCTGCAGATAATTTATATTTGTTAACAGCCAATGTTCAGAGTAAAATTCGACTTTAAAAATGTATTTTGCTTTTTGCGAGGGGGTGGTTCCAAATTCAATATTGAAATGCAATGCGACTGCTCTGTTGCAAATAGTTTAATTAGTCTTGATCATCAATACGCTTCGACTCGTTCGCCTGATAAAGACAAACGTCTGAATGATCGAGACTAATATTTTAGTATGAATGCACCATTCTATTAATCGAGTTGCAACGAAATTGTACTTAGCTATTCTTTTGATGATGGCGGCCGCGCGGGCGTCCACATTTATGTTTCTGAACAATAAATCCAAAAGTTAACATCTGATTCAGTTGAGACCTTGGAATATTGTTACATATCAAGTGAGTGAGAAACCTGTCTTTTTTTTTTTTTTTTTTTTTTTTTTAAATCCGTCCTAGGCCAAGGCTACAGTGACAAAAAACTTTGAAAAATGTGTAAAAATGAGGTTTCCTAACAATAACTCCAAAATTTACATCCGATTCAATTGAAAAAAAAATAATTGGGATATTATTATCCCATCGCAACTACATGTATGTATGTCCGGGACTTTGTGAACAAGATAGAAGCAAGGACATTCCTTAGAGGATCATCAAACCTTCCATGGAGAGTGGATGAAACCTATTGATTTTCAAGGTCAAAGGTCAGGGTCACTATTGACTTGCCTATAATTCCTGTGAACAAGATACAAGGCACAGCATTCATCAGAGATCCGCAAAACTTACCACACATGTTGCCCATGGAGAGTGGATGAAACCTATTGATTTTCAAGGTCAATGGTCAAACGTCAAGGTCACTACTGATTATGATGTAAACAAGATAGAAGAAACAGCATTCATCAGAGAATCATCAAACCTTTCACAACTGTTGCCCATGGAGATTGGATGAAACCTATTGCTTTTCAAGGTCAAGGGTCAAAAGTCATGGTTACTATTGACTAAAATTCTTGTGAACAAGATAGAAGAAACAGCATTAATCGGAAAATCACCAAACCTTTCAAATTTGTTGCCCATTAAGAGTGGATGGAACCTATTGATTTTCAAGGTCACTATTGGCTATTGCCTCAAAATTTTGTGATCAAAATAGAAAACACAACATATCATCAATCCTTCCATGTATGTTTCCCATCAAGAGGTGATGAATCCTTAGGTTATTGATTTCCAAGGTCAAAGGCCAAGGTTACTATTAACTATATTTTATGAATCTTGTGTTGCGATGGGATGCTATGCTATGCTTGCATTGTCTTTTTACATATTTTAAAAGTAAGTGAAAACTCTCGAATTTTGGAACAATCCGTTCAAGATTACGATAAAAAAAACCAAAAAAATTAACCAACCTCCCCCCCCCCCAAAAAAAACAAAAATAAAAAAAAAGCCAAAAACCCCAAAACAAAACAACAAACAAAGAAAATTAAAACAAATCTTCGAAAATATTATCTGTAACTCGGTTATATTGCATTCGCGATGCCTTTTTATTTTTAATTGTTTATTTGATAAAGTTAAATGGATCTATTTTGTAATTGGACTCTGGTCTTTTCGTTGGTGGTTACCCACCTTCATTTATTTTGTGTCTTTTTACATGTTTTTCTCAGTTTAAGCAATAATAAGCATTTGGTTGGAATAGGGGGTTAGCTTGCATTTTATGATGTCAAATTGTTTACTAGTCGCCTACCCCCTATATATACAACTGTACCTTTTCTGTATTTTGTATGTACACCTTCATGGTAATTTATATCGACATTTACAAGAAAAGGTAAAAATAACGGACAAAATAAATGACACTTTTTCTATTCAATTTGTGTTTGTTTACGCCTGCTTTAAGCAAAATCTAAGCAGGTATCCTTGGCTGGATTGATTAACTTGGGGACATAAAGTTGTCAACACTGACAAATAACAACCTTTATGTGACAAAGTGTGCTATGAATTTTCTTTTATGCCAGGCTATTTTTCTGATTGGTGCGATTACTTTTCATTGATTTTTCAATAATGGATTATTGTTTCTTGGTGTCAGTGTTTATTGAATGGCGGTTTGTATGTAACCTTCTTTTACCGTAACCGATTCTTTACCTAGTTTTACACTACTCCTTACCAATAGGGTCATGTGACCGTTAGTGATTTTGTTAGCCCAAAGGGGAGATCAGCTGTCCGATTATATTGACCCACCATCCACCCTATCTGTCAACATCCCTTATGTATAAGCCAAGTGTATTGGGCCTTTGCGTTGGTGGTTGCCCACCTTTTTGTGGGCAGACAGCTATTTTTGGTATTTTTAACATATTTTTATTACTTTTAGCAATATTTTGCATTTTGTCGGAATAAGGGGTCATCTTCTATAATTATTATGATGCCAAATTGATATGTCCAGTGGACTGTTTTCTAGTCTCCTACATCTTTTCTGTAGGAACATAAATATATTTTATGGACATTTGCGCCAGTTTATCATTAGAACTTGTTTGCCTATCACGTAAAACAAACAATATCCACATGGTTTCCCGGACGTCTGACCTTCGTCTGATGCACGTACCGTGCTTTTGTTGTTTTACTTTCTCGGATACCGGCTTCCTCGGTTTGTTGCTTATCGATGGACTGCTTGAAAATGGTTCAATCAACCCGAAAGACCACATCAGATGCATGGAGACGAATTTCATTTACATGTGGCAACTTTTACTGGGGCCTGAGATGTTCGCTCATATGCAATGCTTCATTTCGAACAGTGTTGTTACATTTCGTATGTCTTGATTTATTAACTTGCTTTGAAAATGTCATGTATGTGTTGACTTATTAATTTAACTCGCTCGCACAAACTCAAGCATGTCTTGATTTATTAACCTAAAGGCAAAGATAACGAACAATGACCAATCTCTTAAGTCCCAGATAGAATACAAAATAAGAGTTGGGCAAACACGGACCCCTGGACACACCAGAGGTGGGATCAGGTGCCTTGGAGGAGTAAGCAGAGCAATCCGTAGTCAAAATCAGTAAGTGAAAAACAGCTTAGCAACTGCTACGAAACACAGCCGACAGCATTTGACCCAATGGCAGGTCATACTGACAAACTAAATCGTTATAGCTGTTATAGAATTTGCGAAGTGCTGCTTTTGAACGTGACTTTACAACTTGTTTGTAAGTAGCCTGCCTCGATTCAAAACTGATCATACGCAGAACAAGCTCTTGCTTATCGATTAAGATGAGAGACATACACACCATATGCAGGTGATAATGGAATATTGCTACACAAATATTGGAAGTTGACGATGGAGAAGCTGAAATCGCCTCGTTTGTCATAAAGTTTAAATTGTTAGTTTGCCGTTATTGTCTATGTTGAATAAAATACGAAGCAGACATGGAAGACTCTGTGGTGTCTAATTTTTAGTTCGCTGGGATATACTGAATCGACATATGAATGAAAATTACATGTATTATTATTAAGAGAAAAAACGTCGCCAATATATAGAAATGTCGAAGGCCACCGCTAGAGATTTCTTTTCGTGCATATGCTGACTAGAGTAGTTAACAAAGACTTGTTCGTACAATCTTACGCACGTGTTGACTGTTGACGTATTAACTTGCTCATGTAATTTCATGCCTGTATCCACGATTTATCAACTTACTTTCAAAATCTCATAATTTATATGTATTGACTCTTTAACATTATCTCCTATCGAAAGTCCATATTCTGCTATCTTCATAGGTTTTTCCGGATTTATGTCAGAAAGTATATTTTTTATGCTTGAAATTGCCGCTGCAAAATATGTCTGAATTTTCTGGCCCGGTCCCAGCAGTGTCTGAATGTTCTGGATCCGCCACTACAGTTTTTTATTTTCTGGATCCGCCACTACATTTTTACATTTACTGGATTCGCCACTACAATTTTACATTTTCTGGATTCACCACTAAAGTTTTTTTATTTTCTGGATCCACCACTACAGTTTTACATTTTCTGGATCTGCCATTACAGTTTTACATTTTCTGGATCCGCCCCTCCTTTTGTACACGTTATGGATCCACCACTACAGTTTTTGTTTAATTTTCTGGATCCGCCACTACAGTTTTACATTTTCTGGATCCGCCACTACTCTT